>CM050167.1:143914542-143997042 GCA_027410445.1 Discoglossus pictus | reverse complement strand
AACTACTCCCTCCAGCCCATACCATCATTGGGATAGTAGCCTTGGGATGCTATTGCTCCCCCTACCCATATCCAAAACCAAATGACATAAGGACTTCAATCAGATGGTTGTGCCCGTTTACCAGGGCTGAGGAATATAGTCCTTTTTCCTTCTCCGATTAGCTAAGCCATTAGCCAATCAGTCACAGCTATTGGAGTAGATGCTAATCACTTAACCAAAATAGATGGCAGCACACTTCTCAGACAGGTCAGATTGCTAGAATGTCATCTCCTTTGATCAGATTAGCTGAAAAAAAACATTTTTTTTTTTACAGCAGAGGGATTTTTGAATTGTGCCTTTGTCATCAGCTAAGAGAAGGTTAAAGGCTTCAATCAAGATGGATGTTTAGTTTCCAGGACTAAAGAACAGATCCAAAGGCTTTATGGTTTAGATTTTGGACTGCCCGCTTCTAACAGGAATAAGGGAATTGCTTGACCATGCTGGAAGGGGGAAATGTAAATATAAAATAACCTCACAAGTTTTATTTTTAATCTGTACTTTCAAATATCTATTTTTAAAAAAAATTATTATTTTATTAACCCCTTCCATGTGGAAATCACTGCACAACAGTATATAAATAATAATAATAGTGAGAGCTTTGCCACTTGGGACAACTTTAGCAGGTGGTCAGAGTACCTACCCATTAATTTTAGGCCTTAGCTAGTGGTCACAAATATTTGCAGGCACATGTGTTAGATTATTGGTTCTCATGTGATTAGACTTGTTATGTGTGCCCACTTGTAATGTGGAGATTGTTAGTGGAAACACTTGCAAAGCATAGAATTACAATGTATTGTGACAGAATCTGAATAGAAGTTTGTCTGACCATTTTAGACTGCATCCCCATCAGAGAGGTTTCCACCCCTTGATGATATCATAAAGGGGGGGGGGGGGGCAAGCAGTTCAACTCCTAAATACATCTAGCTCCTGGTGTGATCCTTTAAAAGAAGCATTAAATAGATTACATTCTCAGACCATTTACGAATGATGCATTAAAAAATATTACCTTGGCTTCCAATTTCTAGAAACATGGCGCTTTGTCAAATTAACTTGGCTTACAAACACCTAAACTAAAACAGACTGTGAGATTATTGTTAAGATGGAAAGGCAGCCATGTCTACTCAACGCATGACTTAAAAATCGGTAGTATGAAGGCAGGCTATATACCACTGTGCAAATGTTAAAAACAAACAGATACAGACCAATATCAATTTTTTTTTTTTTTTATTCCTCACGTTCTAATATTTGTAGCAAAAACAAAAAGATAAAAATAAAGCATTTTTACCTGTGAAGCTGTTTAAACAACACAGAAAGATCATTTTACATCCAAAGACAAAATATATTACGAATCAAGGCAAAAAAAAAAATTACACATAGACATCTTTTTAAAATAGGAGGAGACAGCGAGGGGATATCTGTCACCTGCAGTTTTGTGCGGAGGAGGGAGCTGCAGTAACTCCCTTGTTTATTTCACAGATCAGAAGCAAAGTGTCCCCAGTGAAGCAAATGACAGCAGATCCAGGCTTGTCACGCTGTCTGGGGACATCAAATGGAACAAGAGATTACGGCAGTTCTGGGACTCCCTGAGATTACTCAATCCCGTGTCCCTCCTTTATCAGCAGGTCTGACATCACATCTTCACTAGCCCCACAATTATATTGTAAAAACACTCCAGTAAATAACTAAAAATGGCCCTTTCTGGTCACATACTGCCTGGTGCTTGGGAATGTTTGAAATCCCTCACGATAATTAATATGGCTCTGCACAGTACAGTAAGGCGACTCATTGTTGGGTTGGGAGGTGACAGGACAGTCCCCTCGCTCCTCCCTCTGCCATACAACTGGTGCTATTCACAGCTGTGGAAACTGCCCTGAAGGACAGCCTGAGAGAGAGGTGCAAAGGCTGATACGGGGAGTCAGTGTGATATACAGTGTGGTGTGTATACCAGACCGTGCAGAGGTTACAGAAAAACAAGTGTGTGTGTATATATAAATACGTGTATACCTCAAAAGACAGACACGTTGCTAACTACACATGTGTACTACATTTATACACACATACATTATATATACACACACAGTGAAACATTGTATCTGGTGTGTGCATATGTATTATACATACACAAACATCTAATCATATATACAGCCTTTCCCTTCAATTCCTTGCCCTGCTACAGTGTGTGAGTGTTTGTATAATCTTTTTTCTATATACATGTGTATATACAAACTGCCTCACCCCTTGCACAGGCTTCTGCTACACAGTGTGTATATGCTGTCTCTTGCCCATGTTCTGCACCTCTGATACAGATTGTGTAGAATACGCACACACTGTTTGGCCCTGTATACAGCCCTGTGTATGTATGCAATTGTGTATACGTATAGCCTCCTTCCCCCTGTGATCCATTTAATAATGTCTGCTTGTGGATACATATACATACACAGTCTACCCCCACTTAGTACAGCCCTCACTGTTACACAATATGTGTATATCAGTTGGCTCTCCACTCCTGGCCAAGGGCTCAGTCTCCAGTGGCAGTGATGTGGCTAGCAGTACGCCTCATCATCGTCCTTCTCGTCTTTTAACCCTTTCAGTCGCAGGCGAGCAAAATCTTCAAACACAATGTCATCATCCTGAGCAAAACTGAAAGAATGAAAGTAAATAGGTGATTTAGATGCGAGTATACAAAGAAGTGTACAGGTGTGGGACCATTTAAGTACAAAGAAGCCAATACAGATAGTGTTAAAAACTCTGATAGAGGTTCTCTAACAACTAGAAAGTCAGTATTTTTACCTTTAAACTTAAAAACATGATCAGTTAAAGTATATTCTATAGCATTATCACCGATATAAAAAATAAAAAAATAAAAAAAGATGTGCGATATTTTGAAGAAAAAAAAAGTGCCTTTAGATATATAATTTCTTCATGGCATAGGAAGGGACAGAGCTGCCAGCCTCGCCTCTGTTGTGCAGGCGACACTAGAGACAAAAACCTTATGACTCAATCTGTCTGCACAGGATGTGGTCTTTATCTTCTGCACTGAGAAAAGATGTGTGAAAAGAGAGGAACCAACAGCCATTAAGTAGATAAGATATATAGTAGATCAGAGTGCAGAATAGAAATATGTTTGTGACAAGATTGTTACAAGGAAAGAAGGGGAGGCTTAGGTGCACTTGAAAGGAACATGTACTGTGAAGAATATGTGAGAGGTACAGGTGTAGTGGAAAAGGGTAAGTATTTCTAACATGCAATGAAACAATGCCAGTAGTGCATTTTAGAACTAGCTTGTTCCATGTCAAAGCAACAGATATTTTCAACCTGTTTACCATTGGTACAACAATCTTACCAAAAATGACATAATTCTTCAAGTAGTTCTGCTAACTTCTACTACTTAAGGTCAATAAATATTTTGGGACCGGACATCTAAAGGGTGAATAACTAAATGGTGATATTTATATAGCAACTTATTGCAAGTGGACAGCAGTCATCACAAAGCGAATGCAAACCTTGCTCAGTGACATATTACACAAATATAATTAGCACTGCTTTTTTCCAATATTACAACATTTTAATTAACCAAAATAGAGAGAGTACATGTAACTGTTAAAAACTTAATATGGGGCTGAAATGGGAACTGGGTTTGGAAACATTTTATTGTTAAGTAACTTGAAATAATTTGGGGATATATAGTAATATTTTAAATGTAATCAATGTGCTGAGATCATTCAAATTGACTGTACATAATGGCCAACCCTGGCTTGTCTTATAACTATTAGTTGCCACAATGAATACCACCTAATGCTGGTATAGTGGTGGTACTTTGCTACATCCATGGTAAGAGTGCTGGTAGCAGGGCTGGTGGCAGTAAGAAAAGGTTTGCAGCAATAGCCACTGTACAGATATCAGATGAGACCTAAGTGTCTAATGGAGCTGACTTGGTCTAGTTTACCCAAGCTCCAGTCTGATTCACTGACATAAGTTACATTTCCAACAGCTAAAACTGCAAAGGGCCCAGAAACTCCACATACTGTCTGTTAGAACAATAAATGTAGAATAAAAAAAATTAGCCTAAAAACGATAAATAAGCAGGAAAAGGGGCATCCAGCTATTTTTATTTTATTTTTTTTTTACAATAAATAATACATTTTTGAAACCCCTGCTGGACCCTATAGGCATCCATAATATGTTGGGGAAAAGCTGTGTGCATAAGAGGTGTCCAAATTTACATGGTGCTTTGCAGTTGACATATAGTGTGTAAACTGCTGGTACCAGTGGGTATCTGACATAATATTTACCACCAACACAATTATCTCCATTGGTGGAGACGGGTCAGGTTTCCCAGTGGCAATGAGGTGTTGCTGTTGGGGCAGCCCATCAAAAAGATTATTATCCTATTATCATATCCAATTGTTCTTAAAACACTTTAGATTTGTCTCACACAAGACCCCTAACACTGTCCTTAATTATCCTAATAGAAATTAGAGAAGCACTTCGCTAGAGGCAAATACCATAATCTTGGTTTATAATGTAAATATTACTATTATAAGTAATTAAATAGGAATTGTATTCATGAAAGTGGTAGCAGGAAGATCTCGGAGTGACACCATGCTCAAGTCATATGGATACGAAGATCTTAGTGTGCAGAGAGAGCAGCATCCTTGCGGACTTACACAAAAACAATTACGGCCCGTGGGACTTAGAAAAAAATCCATTGCGGACTCGCAAAAATACGACCTTAACGGACAACCCGCGCACAGAGCCAAACATTAAAAAACACAAAAATACAACAAAAACCTTATCCACACCAAGGGGGACACCCAGGACCTCTGCAACACAGCTTAAACCTTGAATTCGGTCAAATTTACAAAGTTTAGCCACTCGAAAATCTCCTAAGCAAGAGAAAAAATGGCCGCCCAAAAAAAGCTGCTAGATACCACAAAGCAAATACGGATTGTACAAAAACCCGTACGACCTACAACATACACCATTAGCAAGGAAGCTAAATCATACAAACCAGACGACCACATACACATTCGCCGCCATTTTACAACACTAACTTACAGAATGCAGAAGTACACAGCTACACTAACGGCTTCCCCTCGCGCACGCAGCCTATTCACACTACACACTGCACACATTGCTGACACTTACACCTCAGCTCCACAACATTGCAAACCTACATTGTATGCTGCAGGAACATGAACAAAGATTGTCAGCTCTTCAGCACAATGCTTCCTGCATTTATTACTTACAATTAGGTAAAGTATATTACTTTAATTTACTAATTATTTCATTAGCATCACAAAAAACACACACACACAAAAAAAAAAAACACTATTGCAAGAAACGCTAAAGACATTTACTGCGCGCCTCACAACGAGCACCAATGCTGCTCATAGCACACAAACTACACCAGGGGACAGCCTTGCAATAAGCGCAAAAAGCAGATCAGCGCCGACCTTACAATGACAGCAAAATACACAACCAAGAGGCTCGCAATGAGATCTCAGACCACCACAAAAAATAATGTCTGTGCCAAACACCATTGCTTGACTTACAATTCTATTGCCATCATTTTTTGACAGGCAATTTGCTAGTACATATATGTTGCGCAACTTGTTGTAATAGGACTTAGGCTGGTTCATGAAGAGGATGTTAAAACCTCAGTGACTGATGATGATGATAATGATGAAACACTGCAATCCTAGTGTGAAACATGCAATCCTTTACCAAAAGTGGGTGTGAAAGCATCATGTACTAAAGCTGAAATACCATGCAAGTACATTAAAAAGACATCAATGTGTGCGAGACTCAATATAATAACAGTCTGACCCCATTGGTGTTTGCATATTCTAAAAACATGGGATGGACACTGAAGTACTTGGCAGTTGTTACTGTACATTTGTTCTCAAAATACTCTGGGTATAGTTTTAACTTAAAAACATATTTAGAGCTGCTGTGTTTCATTATGGAGTACCTACTGACCAGAACCCAACAGGTTGTTTAGGAGGACTACACCCTTTTATGATGTGTTGAAGCATTGCAGAAGACATTTCAGAAAAATGGATTTAACACACAAACTAAGATGTGTGAAATTAATGTGCAACAACAGATAACTGAATTAAAAGCCTTCAGTGGAGACATATATGTATAATGCATTCCTTGCTTTTAACATGCGCAATGTCAGTGGGAAATCAAATGAGATGTAAAGACCCTCTGCATCAAACTCATTTAGCTCCACAAGATAGAGCGAGGCCATAGCAATTCTAGCAAAAGGGGCAGAGATACATAATTCAGCTTACTGGCTGATCATGCAATTACATTGTTCAGGGGTGTCACTGCAGTGTTAATTCATACATTGTCATTGCAAGGGGATTTTGAATATATATAACCCCCCTTTTCAAACCAAGTTTCCCCTAATGTATCACGAATGTCTCCAGCAGACACATTAAATCATTTTATTTCAATTCTAAAAACAAGTTTAATGACTTTTCCATAATAAGTATGCTTTTAGTAAAAACACACACACACTATATATATATATATATATATATATATATATATATATATATATATATATATATATATATATATATATATATATACATATATATATATATATATATATATATATATATATATATATATTTTTTTTTTTTTTTTTTTTTTTTTAAGTAACAAGAATAAAATATAATATTAATTTTCAGGTTGTGGTTAGGGCATTTGCTTAAAGTTTGAGCTCACGCACCACATCAAAGTATCAGAGCATATTTTACAAGACTACAAGTGATCATTTTTTATAGCTTCTCTTTAATGTTGTGGAGGAAAATTGCTTTTGTAGCCTAGTATGTGCAAATCTTCCAGTGTGTTTAACTAATGGGCAGTGATCAGTTCACAAACACAGATCCATGTAAACATTCAGAATAATTTTGTAAATTTTAAGCATCTTACGCCAGGAATTTTTCCGAGCTTGAAAGTGGGCATGATTTAGTTCTGTATCAGATACGTAACACTACATGAATATATGTGTCTTGTTCCAAAACTCCTATATTTACACTTACTTTGTATCAAACTCTATTAGATTGGTATCAACAGGAGCATCCGTCTGAGGGAACTCTGTAGGAGATAGACAGCTTGTAAGAGACAGGAAATAGAGGTAGACACAGAGATAGACAGAGTTCAAGTATCTCCTAATGCTACTCACCTGAGAGAGGTCGTGCAGCTGTCTCAAGTGGCTTTGGATGCATTAGGACAAATGGCAGCTCCACAGAGACATCCCTGAGAAAAAGACAAAATCCGTCAGAACTCCAAGACAGACTTACGTGAATTTAACATGTGTCTAAACTGGTGTTTCCAACACTGCTCTGCCACACGCTTGTGTTACCTTCTAATGGACCAACAACACTTTTGGGCACCACTTCTTAAAAAGGACATTGTAGAACTAGAAAAAGTTCAGAGAAGTGCATCAAAATTAATAGGAATTACAAGGTTTAAGCTTTGAGGAGGTGAGCCAAATTAAGTTTGTTTTATTAAAAAATAGGCACTTATGAGGAAATCAAATATTTATAGAAATATATCATGCATCAACGAATGTTGTATAGGAAACCTTTCTGTTTACTGTTGAAAATAAAAAATATTTGTAGAAAGAGCAGTCAAGTTGTGTCTTTATCAATCGTGAGGGGGGATAATATTCAAGGTACCAAACAGATTAATAGTTAAAAAGACATGGGTAATGTCCAAATATTACACAAACCTTATAGATAAGGTGTGGTATAAATCAGTCTAAAAAGTAGTCAACCATCGTAGTGCATTTACAATTAAAGCTCATAAGTTTGTTTGTTGGGTAGAGGCTATTAAAAACAGTTTGCCATTAAATAAAAAATGAATGTTTTCTTACTTCTAAACTGGGTGTTTTTTCCTCAAGCAGAGGTGCCTTTCTCCACATACATGGGGACCTGGCCAGCTCTGCCTGGGGCTGAACCATTAAGGAGCTTTAAAAGCAGGCTGGGCAATGACATCACTGGCTCCGCCATGTGACAATTAGCTCCATTCCCACTGTCTAGAGGTAACAACTGTATTGTAATCTGTTTGCAGCTGCTTCATAGGCCACGCCCAATGGTAGTGTATGAGCCATACCCCTAACGTCTCACTGGCCAGATCTTTTTGTGTTTTTTGGCCAGCTTCTAGGGAGTGCTGGCCACAGGCCCTGATAGACACTGGTAGAAGGGCATAAAAGGCTCCGATTGAGGGGAAAGCGGACACATTCAAAAGTAATATAAAATATCAGCTTATTTTTGCTTTAGACAATTAAACAGTATGCAGTTTATGCTAAACAATCTAACAAATTAGCTTTATTGATTAATATCAGCATCCTATCATTTCCAGTTTATAGCATTCTCTATATGATTATGTTGCAGTGATTCATGTAAATAAGGCCATTAAACTGACAATGCCAAGATGAAAATATGAGGGCCAGGAAGAATGTGAGAGTGTGAAAAGAGAACAATATTGAGAAAATAATATAGGAGACAAACATAGGCCGAATCACGGTCTCTTTCTTGCACTATTTTTCAACGTCAAACTCATTACCTCTTAAGTGCCATTTACACAGTCAGTGGATCATTTTCTTTAAAATCTGCATCCAATTCACCCCCTAGTAAAACCATCACACTCCTTTGTGTAAGAAAGGCACTCTCACTTTCATTTTTGGGTTTATGGTCATGGATAGCAGACACTCCTGTTACTGTCTTCTACCATGGTCACCTAAACTCAGCCCACTCTGTTCCCATCATGCCTTCTTGTCTCACTTTATGGCTCTCACCACCCTCATCTTAACATATTCTATTAAATGCAATACTCACCCTCCACGTGACACCACAAGTTTCACTTTCACTCTGTATGAGACCAGAATCCCCAGCACTTCCTTACTGGAGCCCTCCTTCACACTATGACAAAACAGAAACACAGGTGACACACAGGTCCTCCCAAAATAGAACATCTAGCTCCATGTGATCCAAGGGATACAATAGGGCAAAGTGTAGACCTATTAATGGTCTCAAAATCCCAGAAAGGAGTGTACACTTAAACACAAATGTAAAATTACTCTGTTTTTATTACTACAAAATATGGATATAAAGTACTGGCTCAAAAAGAGACCCATTTATTGAAGAAATGAAAAGTACACAAAAATAAACAAATACAAGTGGAAGGATGTCAGTGATATAGAGATTAGACCTATTCTATGTATAAATTAACTGAAATATCTGCCTTCTGAGATAATGGTTTTAACAACAACATAAATGAAGATTGTGTACACAGTTGCTATAAATAAACAGAATAACACAGATTCAACAAATATATATCTCTATTCCCATTTTTTCAACTGGACATGATTATCTTCTTTGACACTGCCCACTGACAATAGTAATTAATTGCTGCTCATAAATCCATTAACTTAGATGGTGTATGTTTCATTTTAAAGATAAATTAAGTAAAACTTATATACCAAAATTAAAAGACCTCTGCCATTCAAGAAAAAAGACACTTGTTTGTCAAGGAAGCAAACCAACAATGGGCCTTATTAATTGTGATTTGGCCAACTGAATAGGGCTCTATATAAGCACAGAGCATATTTCTATTACAGAAGTTTTTCGTTCGTGAACATCTATCCAAAAGCAAGGTCTTCACTAACTAAAAACTTGTGTAAAAAAAGTATGCTATATATATAGAGCTCTATTCAATTGGCCACATCGCATTTGAATGAAGTCCAATATTAGCAGCTGTGGAAGTCATAAACAAAGCATTTTTGGGTGAAAATCTGAATTTTTGAAGACTATTTATAATTACAGGAATTCATGTTTGTTACATCGCTTTCTGAGAGCTGAATCATGAGCGTGTGTGTTTTGGCCATCATCTAAGAGAGGGATGGGGAATGAGAACACCCATTGCATTTCACTGGCCCAAAGCATTATGCTTGCATCATTCACTGCAACAACAGCTCTCCAGAAATGTAAACACCTCCACACACACATATGATGGATCAAACAATTGCATTTATGTTTATTTTTATCTAGTTTTCAACAATTAGAGCTTTTTCTATATCACTTTAAGCAGTTCCAAAATATATAATTTTAATTGTGAATATGAACACACTTCTAGTTTCTATAAAAAAAAAGTAGAAATCGGGACTTTACACATCAATAAACATGTTCCTGACAATAAACATACATTGTACTTGAAGCTAGGTTGGTGTCCTCGTGTTTCAATTTCCCATCCAAAGCAAGCCCTCGCTTTTCCCGGTTATTGGACAGCAGAGGGATGAGATTATAAACTTTACAGAACGTGGAGCTTGGAGTTACCTGATCACTGGAGAAGACAGAAGGGGGTCAGACACAAGAAAATTATATGCAAAACATTATGTGGGGATTGTGAAACAGAGGAAGCAACAGAAAGAGGAAAGCGTCTTGTGATATCAAAAGAGGAAGGGAAAGAGATTAAGGAGGACAAAGAGGGATAAATAGATGGAGAATATTTAAATGACAAACAGAAATAAAGCCTTAGTGTTTGAAGCGATTGTGAAATTGAAGAAAAACAAAGAGGGAAACACTATAAAAGTGTAAGGGGGGGCACAGTTACTCACTCTTGTTCTGTCTGAGCCACTGGACACTTGTACTGCGCTGTGCTGAACAAGCAGATATCTGCGTATTGCCTGACTGCAAGAGACATAATAGATCAGATTTTATATTTTGTATTCATTATTAATAATATTGGCACATTAATCCCATATATATTACACATTGTTTTAAAGTGTTAAAAATTCCCACTCACTGAGCATGCAATGTTGTAACTATCTTCACCCAATAGGATGTGAAGGTTAAAGCACAGTCACCACAGCTACCGTATATACCATTTTTAAACACGTTCACAGAAACCTGTTCATACAAATACAAAGACAGGTACATATCTGTATCACAATACAGAGTCTATAAAAACATGAGGAGAGGAAGTTAAGAACACTGCAGTTTATATTAATGTGATTATAAATATAACCACTGTGAAGCTGAAACCCAGCTATATGCATTGATATATCTTAAAGTCATAAGACAAGCTACTGGTTTTAATTATGCACTAATCAGTAATAATATTCGGTAATTTAGGCCTGTAAGATAGGCCTAAAAAGAGCTTCAAAGTGGCATAGTGAAGAGTCCAAATATGGATTGATGTAAAAATATATGTGCATAGGTACCTTATAAACTGAATGCCATTAAAAAAAAAATGCATTTTTGTACAGTAAAATTACATCCAGGTTTGCATTTTTTACCTGATCCAATACAATTCCATTCAGGTTTGCATTTTTTTTACATGATCCAATTGGGTTGTGATTGTGTTTTTCCCCTGTAGCTCTGGATGCTTTGCTTTCAGGGTAAAGCCATATGAAAATACCATGCATCCTCAGAAACCATGGGGTAAATGGCCCGATTAGGGTAACTATTCAGTGAAGTCTTGGCACACCCTGTCTTTTCATATTATACACAACCATGTATAGCAGAACAGCTTCTGTGTGTCTTGAAGGATTGTTGATCAGAAAAAGGTGTGAATCCAGCAGAAGGTATGGGAGTGGCTCAGTCATTTGCATACATCCATTTATGGAAGCAAGTTATTGACAGAGAACAGCTAAGAGGAAGAGGTCAGGCAGCAGCGACTCTAAATGTTGTCTTTGAGGGTGGATTATATTTGTTGAGTTCAAACCTTTCAACCACAATTAACTGTTAGAAATGTTATCACTAAGAACTGAATATAGAGACCTAAGTATGTGTTTACACTTAAAATTGCAAATTGTTCAAACAGCATTGCACACACTAGTTTAAAGAGCAGAGTGTACAGACTGTATAATACACAAGTGTATACCTGACACTTTGATCCTCTTGACTGTTTTGCTGGAGTTGTTTGTCACATGCACATTGACATTAATGGCCTCTCCATGGTAATATAGCTGTAAACAAAAAGCAAAACAATAATAAAAAATAATACTATAAGTTCACCCTTTCTATACTTCCCACCCATCAACATTACCAGCACAAATACTGGAAGGCGGCCACTGCCATAGACATTCCCATTTTCAACCAATGCAACAACCCCCATCTCTAGTGTCACAAGTCTTCCCCACTCTCCTATTCTCACCTCCTTATCAAGAGAAGCCTCTAGGTGCAAGGACCTGTCCGACATTAAGAAGTGTCGAGTGGTCTCTGCCACAGGCTGGGGTCCGGCCTTCTCTGGGGCAAACTGCACCTTTCTGATAACCAAACGTACAGAATTCCTAGAAGGAAAGACAAGGCAGAAGTTAAATAAAAAAACACTGACCAAAAATTAGAAACAAGAAAGAAGAGAACAAGCGTCACATCTGCCGCTTAATACATATTTAAACATATAAATCTATATTTAATATTCTACATATATCATATACACAAATATGTTTACATTCATCTCTGTGACCCATCTATTTCTGAACATTTTATAAAAAGTCAGTTTCAGGTAGTTATAAAAAAAAATTGTGCATTAATAGATTTTTTTCTTTTTATCACTCATTCGTTTGGTCGCCCTTAAATCATATGAAATGTTTCTCTCTTAAATATTGAGATCGCTGGGAAAGCAACCTCTCTTTTCTTGTGTGCATTAAGGATTATTGTATTATTCATATATATTTTATAATTTTTTTTACTTGTCTGTGTTTTTACATAGTTTTTTCAGATCGCTTTATCTCAGTCTAATATGAACCTATACAATACGCAGATTACACAGTTGTGTAACAGAGTGCTGCACCTAACCAAACAATTGAGTTGCTACCCATGGGCCTCAGGTAGCGAAGTCTCTATAGACTAAACACCATCTGTCCAGTCAGTTTATTACTAATCTAGGGCCAGACCCACCACTGACCACTTTTTGGGGCTAGCTAGACCCCCTGAAACGATGGGGGCAGCAAAATTAATAGTAAACGCTAGAAAGAAATTGCATTTTATATTTTAATGAAAGGCAATGCACACCATGGGATGAGGGGGGATACAAAAACAATAGATGTCAGGTAGAAAAGACTTGGCCCCCCCCAAGTCTTTTCTGCCTGGGCTTGAAAGCACAGAGACCCCTAAGAATTTACCCTCTCACTGACCATAATATGGGCAGCAGGTGTTAGTTAAAGAGCAACGAAAATCAGGGTCTACCTGGTCAATCTTTATTTTTGTAATCCAGGCAGAGCTGGCCATCATTTAACACATATTAAACACTATCAGCTTTCAGTATTATTCTACTTCCTACAAGGATCCATAAATTCCAGAAGAAGCAAATCTGTATTTGTACTTATGACACTGCCCAAACACAAATGTCAAAATTGCATGGACTTGTCAACAACATTTTACAACGGTATTTATGGAAGTATCAGTCTCCACAAACAAAATGCATCTAAACATACCTTTTGTGCATTTTTTCCTCCATGGTTTTGGCGCAGAAGGCACGAATTTCATAGTCAACACCGCAAGCCTAAATGAGGCAAGACAGTGGGATTAAATGGATTTAGCAGGAACAAGTGAATGAATGTATGTGAGGCCAAGGCTATCAAAGCATGTGCAGAGAATGCAAACCTCTTACCTTTCCAGTGTCTTCAGGTCCAGGCTGCAGTGTCACTGAACATGGCAAATTCTGAGGAATCTGATGAAAACAAATTAAAGATAAGATCAGAGGCTCTGAGTGAAAGTGAAGCAGACTGATAAAAAGGCAGATGGAAACAGAAAACATAGAAAATAGATCACAGGATAATAATATGATTTAGAAAATTACTGACTGTGAAATAAAATGGGTGTGCTTGGTCCCCCAATTTCTTGATAAGACGCTCCTGCAGGCGAGTGAGTGGCTTCTTCTCCTCAGGGAGTGGAGGATATGCCTGAAAAGTGGAGATGAAAAGATCCTTCCGAAAAGACAGACCCAGGACATCCAGATCCTCCCGTCCATAACGGAAAGCGCAGGTCAAGGTGACGTAGACTGAGAGGGAATAAGAGAGATGGAAACTGTAGAATAGCACAGAAAGTGGGTAGTAATAATAAGACAGGGGTCAGCGGTAGTGCTAACAGAACATAAGATAATTGAAATGGCCCCAGCTCAACGACAAAGCAAATATCTGTTTGAAAACTTTTAGTCTGACAAAAAAGTGAGCAAAAAAAAAAAAGAGACATAAATCTAGTTTTTAATTAGAAAAAAATTAAGTTGATGCCTCTGCAAGGCCATGCAGAGATCCTGATATGTTGTGTATATGAAAGGGGCATCTACATTTCTAGAGAGCTAGTGTTGCATTGAATTATGCAAGGGGTCAGCCTCTGGGCAAATGAAAGAATCTATGTTGTGCGTTTCAATCTTATCCAATTATCTTTACAATGGCTCTATGTTCCCTCATTCCCTTCCCCTCTCTTCACTGATAGAGCTGAATCATGAGGGTGTATTTTGGCTGAGGAAATGATGTAACAAACACAAAATAGATTCCTGTACTTATAAACAGAGTCTTCAAAATTTCAGATTTTCCCCAAAAGTTATTCATGACTACTTAAACATCTGCCAATATTCTTAATTTTGTACATCTTTGATAATCAAGTGTTTTTTTCTTGAACTGCAGTGGTGCTTTAACTGGAGTGTAGGGCAGGAATAAAAGTGGTGAAATAAAGAGAAGTGGAAGTGAAAAATAAAGCAGAGAAGTGGACTGTACAGAGAAAGGCAGAAAATTGGAGGAAAAGCATAAGAGGAGAGGGAAAAGGGCAGAAAAGGGGTAAAGAAAAAGAGCAAATAGAGGAAAAGGGATGAAAATACAGACAGAAGGAAGCTGGTACATAAGAAGAAAGGGGTGAAAAGAAGCATCAGTAGTATTATTACCTTTACGATCCTTCAGATAATCTGCGTCTACCAAAACGACCCCATCTGGAAAAGATGGCAAACAACGTGCAATAATGGTTTGTAACTGTGGTCTGTATACACACAAGACAATATATGAAATGCAGCTACTTATGTACATGGATGCTGTGTCAGTTGTTTTTTTTTTTGCAAATATATGCTGCACTGGCAAGTTTAGTTCTTACCAACAGGTTCCACCCGATCCAAGTGGTCCACAAAGTCTCGTTTTCCAAGATACACGGTGAGCTAAAAAGAGAAAGGCAAATGTTACAGAGTGAACACTCTTCCTACTCTCAGAGGTTTTAATGAAAGACTAAGCCCTGTAATTTGCGTGAAAGGAAATTAAGAGAGATAATTAGCACCCTCCAACCCAACCATATCAGGCCCTTTCTAGGCTTCTCCCCTGAGTTACCACATTCTGCAGATGCTTCCTATACACAGTGAGACCACGAGGTACAACACAGCGAATTCTTTCCAAATCCAAAGGCTCCATTTCTATGAGCCTCTACAGTCTCTTCTTCTTACTACACGAACATGTAGCTTGTATCTCTATCTCAGTCTGTTTACTTCTCTCTCTCTTCTCTATCACCCTCTAGAGCCACTTCTGGTCTCTTGAGATAAGGTTTAACCTACCATGGAAGGAGAGGGGCCCGGGGAGCTATGGTGACACAAACATGCAGCAAATAGGTTAACTCTTCCCCCTCTGGAGAGGCACATGGGTCAGATTATCATTTTTGGTTCTTACCTTGCAATTTGGGCTGGATTTCTTGAATACCCTGTAAAGTTAAAAAAGTAAATAAAATTAACATGTACACATAATGCTGCATTATTTACTAATATATTCAGTTGTACACAATGATTTAAAGGTACACGGACTACATCAGTGCAAAACCAAGTGGATTTTGTAAATATTTTTTTTCTTCTTTCAAATAGATGTATATTTCACGGTTTTATCAGCGTTTTTAAATAATCCAGTTAACCTTGAAATATTACTAACCAACAGCTAGGTAGAGCTTCTTACACTTGATAGGTTCTGCAAGGATCAAAAATTACGAGCACACTCCAGAGGCATCAAATTTTACTTTTTCTTTATAAAAAAAACTATTTTTATATTTTTTTCCCTGCTTAATTTTGTTTTTCGTCAGATACAAGGTTTTCAAACAGAATATTTTCTCCTTGTTCAATTGTCCTTCAAATGAACAGCAAGTGCAATAAAAAAAACTCACACAACAGCATTTTATAACAATTATGAAACCGTGAAAACGCTTGAATTTAATTGGTTTATATGATTTCTTTTACTTTATTTTAGCTCCTCTACATAATTGTGCAGAGCAGATTTTTATGTCTCAGCAGCCTTTTCGGTTTTTCTTTTTTTAAAGAACTAGAACTGATAATGTACTGACTTGTAAGATCTCTCCTATGTCTCTTTATATATGTTGTCAAGTTGGAGGGAACCTTGCAGAAAGAAACTAACCTTTAGCAAGACAGCCAGACAGGAGAGGTAACTAAAGATATTAAGTTAGGCAGATAATCTGCAATACATTAAATGATCACGGTCATTGGGGGGGGGGGTCCAGGTTTGCTTATGGTATAATAAACTAACAGCATTGGCAGCTATTTAATCTGTGAGCATAAAATATTTTTTAGAAAAAAAATTATATTTAGCAGACTGGCTGTGTCATGGTGGATTCCATCTTGTACTGCTAGTCTGACAATCTTGAGAGGGAGGGTAATTCTACTGGGGCTAACTCTTCTTATTAAGTTCTATTGTCAAGCAGCTATGAAACAAGGCAGTCTTTTAACAGAACTTAATAGAGATTTAACAGTTCCTCACCGGTTTCTAATCCCATCAAGAAAAGCAACAAACAAAAACTGAATACCATAGCAATAAATTAAAGGCTATATTTATTTTAAATTTTGTAAGAAATAAAAGTTTGCTCATCATCAAGTTCAGTGGTACTTTAATGGCTGCTTTTATTCTGTTTTTCCTAAATTTGATCTGTGTGAGTTTTACAAAACAGCATATGGAAAGTATGGACGCCAGCAGTGCCTTAGCTGTTATAAAACATAAAGTGCTACAGTACTCTATATTAAAAACAATCATAATTAATGGATGATTGTACATCTGTGCAGAGTATTACAAATTACACAAAGCTTCCAACACTGCAAACACATGATGTAGGGTTTCCGGACTATGAGATGAGCACAGAACTTCCTTCCTGAAAACCCTTACAGTGGCAAATATGACAAAGAGGGTGGGTGAGAATGAAGAGAACAAACACTTGCTTTACATGTAAAGTAATAAATGAAAAGGAAGGAATGTGAGGAATAAGAATAAGACAATGGGGAGAATGTACAAACATTGAAATCACACAATCCCACTAAACACACAATCTGGGGCTACATATGACTGATGGGCGTACTTTTACCTACAGCATTTCCTATAAACGCTCAATCAGTTTCTCAATTATTTTTTAAAAAGTTGGTGACTGGGGACCTTCCGAAGAGTGTTTAGGGTCTTCAGCCTATGACTTTTCTGCCTGCTTCTTAAAAGGGACATGGTTTATGATAATATTTATATAATATAGAGTATATAACAGAGTGTTTACTTATCTCAAATAAAAAAGTCTTGAAAGATGAAAATGTATTCAGAATTGTAACTGCTCTTGGGGGCTAGTTCAGTGCCAACCAATTTGATTTACAGACCTGTATTTCCTGTTTCAATGTAGTTTAAAAATATATTAATTGATATTTTTTCATGGAAAAAAACAAAAACGCTTGTGTGATGTATAAAATCTCTTGATTTCAAATGCATTAAAAACAGTTGTGTTCCGTGTGCCTTTAAATTGCAGTATAAGCACAGTGCATTATAAAGGACTAGGAAATCGCCCGTCAAAAATGAATGGAGTAAAATTGTAAGCCTGGCACTGCGGTTTGCCACACAATGCAAGGCTATTGCTCCATTGAGCACCTTCCGCGCTCATTGCGAGCCACAAATTTCCTGGTTTGCAATGAACACCTTTGGCGCTCATTGCAAGCCTCTCCCCCTGTGTACTTTATAGGCCTCGGCGTTAAGTGTTACTGGCTTGCGTTAAGTGTTACTGGCTTAGGGGTAGTTTTTACGTCCTTCTGGCTCGGTTTTGTCAGCTTTTTTTCCCCCTTCGCTTAGGCAATTTTCGATTGTGAAAAAAAAACAGCAAATATGCATCAAATTACCTTGCAACCTCACTCACAGGCTCCCTGGCTCTCCCACTGTGCTGTGTGTGAGTGTGTAAGTAAATTTGAGACATATTTGTTGTGGGTGATTTTTGGGAGGAGCACAGTGCATGTACGGGTTTCGGTCCTAAGTACAGGTCCTATGTCCTGTGTGCCTTGACTGCTCCCCTTGCTTTGCGAGGAGCGCAATTATCTCTCAGTCGAGCGTCAACGGCTCGTCACACAATTATTTAACATTGCGTGACCAACACTGACAAATTATATATATATATATATATATTTATTTTATATACCCTTATATACAGCTAGAGTCTAAGCACTTCTGTACTGCTTTTTATGCCCATTTACTTAATTTTGTTTCATTATTTTTAAATCCCTGTTGTACCATGGATTCGAGATCACTGAAAGTTCATTGAATCAAGGAGTGGGAAAACTCAGAGGAGAACGGACACATTTATCCTCTGCAATGTTGTCTACCCTGTGTCTGTAGACATGTGTGTTGTCCCTGAAGTGAGCGCACATGGTTGTTTTCTCCTTGTCCATTATACCTTCTTCTTACCTGTTAGAGGGCGGCAACTAGTTGGAATTCCCCTACCAGTACATAGTGTGAACTATTGGTAATATGACTGACCAGAATGACTTCCTGCACCCATAAAATGCCACTGTAGTCCAAAAAGCATGCATTTAAAAGAATATATGTTATAAACATTATAAAAGGTTTTTATTATATAAATATAAGTGATCTATAGTGTAGAAAAGATCAGATACTAACATCAGGTATGGGATTGGACTTTCTACTCTCTCATAACATGTTACAAGAAGCATAGGGGCAGGTAACCTTATGAATCTCTGGACTGCAACAACTTTAGGCTTTTACATTCTTTTTAATGTAAGTTAGATGAGATTAGTCTTCAGTTTTTGCTTACTTTTCCTCTTAAGTTTGTTTCAACATACTGCTTTAATGTAACTGTTTAATAAGCATTTATTTTCTGGTCAGAAATAACATTTGCAATATGTAACGTGCGGTTTAAATGCTCTATAGAAAGTTTGGAACCGCAGTGGCCCTTTAAAAGTATCGCTTTCACCACTTGCACTACATACTAATTGCATGACAATAGCAGAACAGAAAATGAGAGTTTGATAACTTAAAGGGTGGTTCCCTGGTGGTCCAGTGGTTAGGATTTGGTGCTTTCACCACTGTGACCTGAGTTTGATTCCAAGTCAGGGAACCAAGAGGTCACACCCCCTGAAGCCGAGCAGGTTTGGGCCTGGTCAGTACTTAGATTGGAGACCACCTAGGAATACCAGGAGCTGTATGCTGTGGTGCACTGAAGAATGAACTGGAAACCCAATCCAGTATCTCTGCCATAAATACCAAGTGGATCAGCATGACCATGGACATAAAGACATCCTGGTGTGTTATGGTCCACAAGGTCACAGAGTTGGAAACAACAATGAAGAAGAAGAAAAAAAAAAAGTGGGACTCTGTCACCCCAACAGGAAGTTCATTCCATGTTAAAGAGCCCTGAAAACTGTCTATACATGGTTTTGTTTTTTTAATACAGTAAATCACTTTTAAAACCTCACATCTCCTGTTTGCTAATGTGAGATTCTATATGTTAACTATTCAGAGTGCTTGATAAGGGTGGGAGACGGTCTAACTGCCAGATAACATTTGCCCATTTTTATTGTTACCGCTACAAGAATTTGCAGCAACAACATGGAAGGAATTTCCCCAGGACCAATAAGAAAAAAATGGATAGCACAACACCGACAGTTTTCCATGCTCTTTAAGAATAACCTAAAACAGTTGATGTTTGGAATGACAGAGTCACTTTAAATGGTATGTGCCACACTTTTTTTTTTTTTTTGACATTGAATGCTTCACATTACAGCTGATGCAACAGAGGTGATTCCGATTGGATGGCAGCTTTGTGACCCTACTTGAAAATATGCAGACAGCATTGCGACAAACAAAACCTTTGAATGTTTCTGGTGGTCCTCATTTATGAAAACCAATTTGTTTTTTCCAGGACAGTATACCATTCCTTGTGTTTATATTACAAATGTTTGCATTGTTTCTTGCACGCCACAGCCTACGTGTTTTTCCATGCATTTGCACATTTCTTTTTTTCTTCAGATCTTCCTTACGTATATGTGCAAATGTGACTATTTGTGTGAGCAAATGTGTGCACCCAAAATAACCATTTTCAAACATTCAAATCCCTTCTGCAATCTGCTTCCCATTCAAATGATGTAGTGAGAAAACAAGCCTCCCTTGGAGACACTACACACTACAATTATATTTTCCTGACACCTGCCTGTATAGGAAGAACTGGTATAAATATACGCATGCACGCACACAAGCATATAAATATATGTACACACAAAAAGTGTAATGTTCATGCTTTAGATGAGAATAAACGTGCAAACAGATCAATGGACAAAAGTGTCTTGGAAAGAAGCTATTTCTACAAGACAGGGTTTGACAAGTCCCGGGAGTAAGAGGTCCTAAAAATGTTCTTCATTCTCGGATCTTTTTAGTTATTGTATGTATATTTCTATATATAATCCTTTTCCTGGATAAATGTTTGACGTTCTCCTCAACCAACAGGCTGGCTCCTAATTTTTTTTATTTTACTTCTGGCGCCTTCAGGAAATATAATGCATCTCTGTGGGCTCTCTGCCAGGTACCTAGAAAATCTAAGTGTCTTCAAAACATTATATATTGTGTGTGATTATACACATACAACTGACACAAACAAGGTTCATTACATAGATATTGGGAAACATGGGGCATGCCACTTGCTCCACACTATACATTCTTGGTGGAAGTCAATAAAGCTTCCCTATGTTTTATTACCCAATTTGTGCACAGTAACAGCAGCAACTACAACGTGTATGTTTGTAATCATTGCCCGAAAGCTAACATTTTTACTATATACAATGTGAGTAGGGTTTGAACAAGTGCACACGCCCACCTTGACCTATACTCCAAAAACTTCCTCAGTTTCCAAGATTCTTAAAAATAAGAGCAATTAAAAATATAATTGATATTTGAATGATTTCTACAGCTTATGAGCACAATAGTGATATCTAGGTGTGGGTGGACAGTCAGAGGAGCCAGCAAAAATATTTAAGGGTCTGTGCATTAAAGGAATCAAATGACACAAACAATACTATTTAGGGGGTCAATATAAAAAATGAGTTGTCTGGGGGGTGATGCTGCTGATTAAGAATGTGTGCAAATGAAGAAGATGGAATGTAATAGAACTGAAGGAAAGAACTGAAGGAAAGAACTTTCCAGACCATGAAGTTCTACAACACGAGATTATGTTCCAGCATTAAATAAATGTGAGACAATGCTCCTTACAGAGTAGAGCAGGACTAGTGACTATGGGGACCCGGTCCGAATCAGGACCTCAGACCCATTCCCTGCAGACCTCAGTTGCATTATTACATTCTTTATATATCTTAAATAAAGGTTTCAAATGCTTAAATCAGCTCTAAGTTACATGTTATTCTTTCCCTACGTACTAATCACTATTTATACTTCATTTGTGCCCTTCTAAAAACATCATATAAAAATAGTTGTATGTATATCCATAAAGAATATTCATTCTGGACCTTGACTTTATTTTCATAAAGACATTTGGAAAAACAATGGGCTACGTCTGGAGCAGAAGACACACAGAATAGGCAAAAACTAAACACCAAAAATGTGTGTGTGTGTATGTATATGTGTATATATGTAGGTAGGTCATGAAGTTCGGTCACAGGAGACGTGTCTTCAGGGCAGAAGAGGGATTAAGCATACAGATCAGGTACAGCTCCAAAGCCGGCACCAATAATGGGGCTATTTGTACATTTGCCCTTTGGATATTTTTGTGTGTACATTCAGAACATAAAACAAAGTGCCAGAATAAACTCTCAGGAGCCGGACAGAAGTTGTAGGCACTACTTGGGAAATACATTCATACATCAATATTAAAGCTTAAATCTACAACACGTGTAGAACTTTATGAGCTTCATATACGTGGCTAAAGATTTTTTAATACATACATATACACACATATATATGCATACACATATACAAGGGCTGCCAAGTTAGCAATGGGAAAGAATACACACTTACTGAGCTGGGAAACAAAGCTTTTTGCCCTGTTATTATAAGCGCGTCTTATCTTTTAACAATGCATGCTATTTGCAGAAGTGTTATCTATAGTCTACTTGACAGCATGTGAATATATACCACACACACCCTCTTATACCTTCAGTACCAATATGTAACTTTTGTCTTGGAACATGTACTCGGCACAACAAAATATGTTGGTGCTTTATAAATAAAAAATGATGATAATAATAATACAAACACAGCTAAATCCTTTTATAGAGTGAGAAAGAGTATATAGTAAATATTGTGCAGCCATGAGATATCTTATATCTTCTGATGACTTTATACACAAGTCCCAGTGATGCCACAGTCCCTAAGCATATAAAATTCAGATCCCCTCACCTTTGGACCTTGCCTACTGTACCCACATACGGCACCTAATGACACTTTATAAAGAGCACTAATGATGTTATGGAGAAATATACCCTACCTGGCTACTATAACAGGGATAGGCAAATGTATGCCAACCATAGGAGCTAGTCAAACTATAATGGAGATTTCTTAGTAGCGAGAAAATAATGTAGATGGGTATACACTGAATTACCAAACAATTAGGAGCCAGGAGCAAAATTATAGGAGCCATGTTTTCATTTGGGTTTCTCAAACCATGCTTTAATGAATCCAGCTGGCTTCTACATTTGTTATACACCTCTCAGCCCTGTATATATGTACATATGTGATAAGTAACACAGAATCACAGAGTAGCCCGCATATGTGGGACAAAGAAGTGATTAATAAGGAGTCAGTGGTAGTGTGTATGTCTGCACCACTGCTATAAACACAAACCCAAGTGTGGTGAAGGCTATGTGACTATATACAGGTCCCCAGTCCTGCTGATACATGGCTATGGGTGGACGTCCAACACACACACAGCCCTGTCACACACACACACACACAGCCCTGTCACACACACACACACACAGCCCTGTCACACACACACACACACACAGCCCTGTCACACACACACACACACACAGCCCTGTCACACACACACACACACAGCCCTGTCACACACACACACACACAGCCCTGTCACACACACACACACACAGCCCTGTCACACACACACACACACAGCCCTGTCACACACACACACACACAGCCCTGTCACACACACAGCCCTGTCACACACACACAGCCCTGTCACACACACACAGCCCTGTCACACACACACACAGCCCTGTCACACACACACACAGCCCTGTCACACACACACACAGCCCTGTCACACACACACACAGCCCTGTCACACACACACACAGCCCTGTCACACACACACAGCCCTGTCACACACACACACAGCCCTGTCACACACACACACAGCCCTGTCACACACACACAGCCCTGTCACACACACACAGCCCTGTCACACACACACAGCCCTGTCACACACACACAGCCCTGTCACACACACAGCCCTGTCACACACACACACACACAGCCCTATCACACACACACACAGCCCTATCACACACACACACAGCCCTATCACACACACACACAGCCCTATCACACACACACACACACAGCCCTATCACACACACACACAGCCCTATCACACACACACACAGCCCTATCACACACACACACAGCCCTATCACACACACACACACACACAGCCCTATCACACACACACACACAGCCCTATCACACACACACACACAGCCCTATCACACACACACACACACACACACACACACAGCCCTATCACACACACACACAGCCCTATCACACACACACACAGCCCTATCACACACACACACACACACACAGCCCTATCACACACACACACAGCCCTATCACACACACACACACACACACAGCCCTATCACACACACACACACACACACAGCCCTATCACACACACACACACACACACAGCCCTATCACACACACACACACACAGCCCTATCACACACACAGTCCTATCACACACACACACACACAGCCCTATCACACACACACACACACAGCCCTATCACACACACACACACACAGCCCTATCACACACACACACAGCCCTATCACACACACACACAGCCCTATCACACACACACACAGCCCTATAACACACACACACAGCACTATCACACACACACAGCCCTATCACACACACACAGCCCTATCACACACACACAGCCCTATCACACACACACACACAGCCCTATCACACACACACACAGCCCTATCACACACACACACAGCCCTATCACACACACACAGCCCTATCACACACACACAGCCCTATCACACACACACACAGCCCTATCACACACACACACAGCCCTATCACACACACACACAGCCCTATCACACACACACACAGCCCTATCACACACACACACAGCCCTATCACACACACACACAGCCCTATCACACACACACACAGCCCTATCACACACACACACAGCCCTATCACACACACAGCCCTATCACACACACACACAGTCCTATCACAAAATTAACATATAATTTTATACGCTATGCACTCACCGGGTTCCCGCTCTCTCCCCCATCTTCCCGGATCCTCCGCCTGACTTCGGAGACGCGCGATCTGCCCCGCCTCCCCAGCGGGGTCGCGCACGTCCTCACGAAAAGGGCGGATCCTACGTTCTGTGTAATTAGGCGTGGCTAAAGTGTAATCCTAGTCAGTCATTGGCTACACAACTCCCTGCGTCTCACTTACTCCAGAGCTGTTAGACCAAGCACCGGCTACACCCCTTCACATCCAATAACTAGAAAGGAGTGGCGTGACGTCACTGGGTGAAGCTCGAGTAATGTAAGGCGAGCGAAAGAGCGGCGTCCTGATTGGCTATCTCTGCTCGCACTGTGATTGGCTGCTTTATTATCAGGGCCAGAAAAGCACTTAATATTTGCATTGTGTGATGAAAGGAGTGTGAGCAATATATTATTACTGCCATAAATTCATAATGTGCCAGATCTGCCTTAGAATAAATAGAGAGCTTCATAACTAACATCCAACTAGCTGAACAATTACAATACTAGATGGGCACACATATCACAAGTTATAATTCCAATGAGCTGAAAATACTGCATTTAAGTGAGCACTATGGTCAGTGTTTCTCTATATGTTATTTTACATAGTTAAACTTGATAATGGGCAAAATTATCTTAAAACGCAAAAAAATAAAAAACATTACATTTTAAACAAGGATATACAATTATTATTTACTGCACGGATCCATTTTCAGTCCGACATGATTCTGCCTACTGCTTTCTCAGGAGGGTGTTTCGTTGTAAACTAATGATCTTTTCCTTAGACCTGGGTAGATCCCACAGTAACATAATCACATATACATTTGTCGTACTTATGAATGTTAAGGCCTGTATGTGACTGGCTTGAGGGGGCTGCAATGAGCGCCGGGGCTGCAATGAGCTCATTGCAGAGCTCGCGATGAGCAGTTTCAGCGCTCATCGTGAGGCCCGCAAATTAGAGGGGAGAGCCTTGCATTGTGCGGCAAACAGCATTGTGAGGCTTCAAATTTTATTGCCGGCATTTTTGACGGGCAAGTCGCTAGTTGTATATAAAAGGTATTACACTAAGGACTGTGACATTATTTTTACATTCTATAAACATCTGTCCTATGGTACGCGTAGTTCCTTATGTCTAGGTCAGCAGTGATCCTTTTGTAAGCACAGGGTGAGTATATATATAGTGAGAGGAGGGGTGTAACACTGGACTCTGGGTAGTGAGATAAAAGTAAGTCTAGATGGTGGGCAAGGAGTTCTACACACAAGCCTGGATTTGAGGATATCCCTGCTATGTACAGGTGAGACTATTGCTTCTTCAATCATGTTGATTGACTCACCTGTGCACAGAATGGAAATCCTTAAATACAGGCCTGTGTGTGAACCTTCAGGACTGAACTTGCCCACCCCTGGTTTACAACGTATAGAGTTACCTGCAGTTCAATGCTGTCAGTTAATTAGTAAGGAAGAGTAGGTGGGTCTGTGTAAATCCGGGAGGATTTCTGGTAAAAGCACGGGGTTCGAGTAAATATAAATATAGAGTATATTTGGTAAGCTCCAAAATTGCTGACAGGTTCTGTTTTCAGACATATGGGATGTAGCTCCAACGAGACCCAAGCGGCCTGAATTCCCCCCACAGTATGCTGCTATAATTGGCAATACCCATTCTCTCTCACAGGCCCAGAAGCAGACCCCTTGCATCATTCACTGCAAAAACAGCTCTCCAGGAATGTAAATGTCTGCTCACACACAACTTCCACCAATGTATCATGGATCTCTCCAGGGTCCTGAGAAGCATGAACATGTTTTTTTCTAATTAAAAAACTGGATGTATGTTTATTTTTATTTTTCTGCTTAATTATGCTCAGAGTAAAAAATGGAGTTTTCATTGTACAGTGGTCCTTTAAATACACACTTCCCCACCTTCTTATTTGCCACTCAGGATGTAGATAGTAGTGTCATAGGATTCCACGTTCACACTATTGGAATGCTTGTGATGTGTGTGGCCAAACGGTAATCCCACACCACAAACCAGCCTTCTAATCCAATTGGCAACAGAAATCCAATTTGTTAAACAAAGGAAAAGTTATCCCCTGAAGCTATTACTAGTCTCACTTATATACAATGAAAACATCTCAGGTAAATATGTTTCTTTCAGGAAAAACAGACAGGGATTATCAGATTTAAGATTTAGTATAGCAAATAGGTTAACATTTAAATTAAGAATATATATTTAAGCAATGTTACATAGTAAATATATATACAACTACTCCTAATTATACATTTAATTAAATATTATTCCAGGAAATATGGAAAAGAATTAACACACTTGAACCAGACTAGATTCCCAAATTATGACCAAGATACCGGTAGTTTACCAATTTTTATACATATTTTATTTCAAATTTGAAATCTCTGCTTTTCAGTCATAGTACAGTTACATCCCTTGGACTTCACTGTGGCTCATCCCTTTTGATACTGATATACTCCTGTCCTGAGATCATGACCGCTACCTAGATAAATATGGGTGTCTAGAAATGAGAAAAACAAGTCTATCTTATTATTATTTTTATAAACAGTTGCAGGAAATACACTTACAATACATGCAGCCTCATTACATTCGGCTACATGTTAAAACATAGCCCGTAACGTTGAAAGTAGGACTTACGGCTATTAAATTAGCCCCGTAATGCAGGCCACCAAGACTTGCGTGTTAAGAGGCAAGGACGGCCGAAAAATGCCTACGGGACGTGAATGTGGAACTTCGCAGCCCGCAAATCCTTTGATCTGTCAAGCCCGTAACTGCTACAAATCCAATTATGCTATTAAATTGCTACAAAGTCACCCGCAAGATAGCCTGTAACACGCGAATGGAGCCCAAAGCCCAACGTGTGCTGGAGAGGATCCGCAAGGGGGCTAAAGACCAATACATGACCCTGTAAATGCAAATAAAAACACACTACTGTACTTTAAATAAAAGGGAAAGTGATGTTAGGTATTCAAATTAATAGCACAACATTCTCAAACTCGTAAATCGGCCCACAAAAATACTTTATTTCATGTTTGATTTCTGTGTTATATAGATCCTGGCAATCAATGTGTTAATACAACAGCTGTAACTCGCATGTAATAGAATATCATATTTACGGCTTTATTAATATTGCATTATATCTGCAATGTGGGTCCAATTGCAACTTGTAACACTAATGATCTCTTTTTCCATTGGCTCCATCTAAACCCATAACTACGGTCTACACTAGATGATTGTCTGCAAGGCTGCAAATCCAACGTTCTATGAACGAGCTACGATTTGCCTCTCAAGCCAGTAGCTCGCAGCCCATTTTAATTTAATAGCAACGTAACTCGGGCAAATTTCAAACACGCAGTCATTACGAGCTTCACATTGGGGTTACTGGCTTGGAATTTAACAGGGCTGATGGTTAAACTAAAACTTACTTCAATAGGCCTGCTTGGACAACACCACCCTAAATTACTACCAAATGTCAGTCATGGGCACGATTCGTCAAAGGTTCCAGTTATGGTAGAAATTAAAACTTTACCCATAAATATTGATGTTTGTATTTGTTATAAAAAAAAATATATGCTGTTTTTAGTTAGACATTCTGCGTAATAGACAGACCTGATCCAGTCAGGACACCTCCCTTGTCACAATGGATCATGGCATGGTTTAAAAGACCACTATACAATGAAAAACGTATATGTCTGAAAGCATTGAGTCTGTTTAAGTAGGCAGGAAAAAAAGGCATACATCTAGTTTTTAATTGGAAAAAAATAAATGTTAATGTCTGTCAGATTCTGGAGATATCCATGGAGGTATTGTGTGTGTGTGAAAGGGGTTTTAATTTTTTTGAGATCAGGAATTGCACCTATTATTATATTCAATGAGATCCAATTATCTAACAAATCATCATCGCCTCTTTCTCTGCTCATCTTCCTACCCACTCCTTCCTGCATAAATTTAAACAGAAGTACACATCCCTTATATTCACATGCCTTTGTTATGAAACACACTTAAATGGATCTTTCCATATGTAAAAAGAGTCTATAAAAAAAAATTATTTTCTCTAAATAAAAAAAAAGTGTTATATTAATGGTTTACACCACTGCTAGTGTTGGTAGCAAACACTTCAGAGATGACTCTACACATGGAAATTACCAGACGCACAATATATAAATCAGATTCACCATATACTAACCATATATTCTTTAGCCAAAGATAGAGGAACCCTATACAGTCAGCAAAAATATGACCTGGAGCTGACTGCCGCTCAGATTATGAGCTTCTGGCTGCAAAGTTCATAGGATAGCAAGAAGACATAAGAAGTTCTTCTATAATGAGCAATGTAAAGAGATAAAAGAAGATAACAGAATAGGAAAGTCAATAGATTTGTTCAAGAAAATTGGGGAGCTCAAAGGATTTTCAAAAATGTTCATGCCAAAGTGGGAGTGATAAAAGACAGAAATGGTAGGGAAAACGATAAAGAACAAGTGGTAGTAATACACAGAAGATCTATACAGGAAGGATCTTAACAGCATGGATAACCTCAATAGTTTGTCCAATGATCTAGAGTCAGCAATCTTAGAGAGTGAAGAGAGATGGGCCCTAGTAAGCCTTGTTGATAACAAGGTTGCAAAAGTTGATGGATTCCTAATTGACCTGTACAGAATCCTACAAGATGATTGTGTGAAAGTGTTGCTTGCATTATACCAACAATTTTGGAAAATTCAATAGTGGCCAGTAAATTGGAAATTGTCAGCCTTTATCCCAAACTCAAGAAAAGGCAATGCTAAAGAGTGCTCCAATTATCAAACAATTGCACTTATTTCACATGCCAGCAAGGTAATGCATAAGATCCTGCAAGCCAAGCTACAACAATATATGGGCTGAGAACTACTAGATGTGCAAGCTGAATTCTGCAGAGGAAGAGGCACAAGAGATCGAATTATCAATATCTGATAGATAATAGAGAAAGCAAGAGAGTTCCAGAAACAACATTTACTTCTGCTTCGTAGACTATTCTAAAGCCTTTGACTGTGTGGATCACAGCAACATGTGGCATGTTCATAAAAAGATGGGAGTACCAGGTCATCTCATCCGCCTCCTGAGAATTCTGTATGTGGACCATGAAGCCACAATCAGAATCAAACATGGGACAACAAAATGCTTCAAGATCAGGAAAGGAGTGCGACAAGGTTGTATATTGCCACCTTATTTACTCATATTATATGCAGAGTACATCATGCGCAAGGCCGGGCTGAACAAATCCAAAGCCGGAATTAATATTGCTGGGAGAAATATCAACAATCTCAGATAAACTCATGATGCTACTCTGATGGCTGAAAGTGAGGAGGAACTAAAGGACCTATTGATGAGGGTAAAAGAAGAGAGTGCAAAAGTTGGCCTGCTGCTCAACGTTACAAAGACGAAGATCATAGCAAACAGCCATATCAGTTATTGGCAAATAGATGGGGAAGAAGTAGAGGCAGCAAAAGCTTTTATTTTCCTGGTCTCTAAGTTCTCTGCAGATGGTGACTGCAGCCATTGCATTAAAAGACCACAAAAGTCACCTATATGTTCTCTGTACCATTAGATGGTAGGTGAGAAAGCATAGTTAAAAAGTGTTTTAATTTTAAAAAATGATGCTGAATTGGTGGAGTTATGATCAGTTGAAGTCAGGCTGTTGCAGTGAGTTAACTGTTTACTGAATTAGTAATGAGCTCAGTACCGCGCGGAACAAAGAATCATTAATAATTAATTCGAATAATTAAATAGCATTGTATCTACTTAGATATATTCTAGTAGCCAACACAGTAGCTGGTGAAATAGTTCAGTCAGTAGTGCAGCTTCCTTTGGAATGAAAGGACCTGAGTTTGATTGTAATCAAAGGTTAATGTTTTCTTACTGTTTTAAAAATCAGAAATATATTTTTAGGTTATATAATAAAACATATGTCAGCATGAGGTACTGTTGTCTCGTGTTTTTTTATGTGAATATTAATTATGTGAAAATGTCTTATACACACACACTCATATATATAAATTGTAAATAACTAGTTCACTTAGTTATTCAATACAAATATATATATTGAAACCGTACCTTAGCAATGAAAAAATTGTTCAAAGCAAAATGCTTACCATTGTGTCACCATATATGACTAACAAATGTGGTATAAATCCGTAATACGATATGTTACACTTACAGACCCCAGCCTCATTATTTATGGAGGCTCTTGTGGGACAGCTTCAAGGGCTAAACTAAAATGATCAATTATTCAACAATTTTAAAAATGTAAACACATTTTCCACATGATTTTCCACCCTCTAACTGATGGTGCAGTGTACATATGGAGACATTTGCTTCTGGGAAGGAAAGCAATGGTAAATCTGGACAAGCTATTACAATATAAAATATATGATACTATCAATAAAGGTCTGCATAGTTAGAATACTGTATTCCCCGTAGTAACATACAGATGTGAGAGCTGGAGCATAAAGAAGGCTGAGTGTCGTAGGATTGAAGCCTTTGATTCGTGTTGTTGGAAAAAACTGCTTATAGTCCCCTGAACTGCAAAAATCAATTAATCAATTAATACTACATTAATTAATCAATTAATACTACAGGAGAATCAAGTCAAACTGTCCACTGCAATGTTTGATAATAAGGCTCAAATATTTTGGCCATATCATGAGAAGACAGGATTCCCTAAAGAAAACTCTGATTCTGAGAAAGATTGAAGCTACACAAAGTAAGGGATGGCAGAGGTGGAGATGAATAGATGAGATAATTGAAGCAATGAACATGAGGGAGCTCAGAGAGGCAGTGGCTGGCAGTGGCAGTGCCATGCTGTGGTCTATAGGGTCACATAGAGTCAAACACGACTGAATGACTAAACAACAATGTTGGTTCTTTGTTGCATGTTTCACAAATAAGTACAGTTTTCTTGAACTACAATGGGCCTTTAATCTACAATCATAGGAACTGATGTGCTTGCCACAGTAATTGTTTCTAATTTCTTTAAATATTGTTATTTGACATTATTTTAGCATGGCCCATAGGCCTCTACATCATAAGGACATATTGGAATAAAAATAATCTATTTGAATCGAAAATTCTAAAAAAATGCATTTTCTTGCAGTAAACTTGCACTGAAGTTTTTAACTTTTATCAAATGGGAATTAACAGAAATACATTATTTTTGCACTATGTCCTAAGACCAACATTTTTACATATATTTCTAATTTAGTGTTTGCGTTGACCATATACCCACACCCACAAACATTTAAAGTAGCCAAACTGGGACACATATTAATGAACACAGACACATTGAGGCTCATTCAAGTGAGGCATCATAAGTTAATTAATGTTGGACTTAAATTTGCAGCCCTGATTTAAGGTGCTATTTAACTGTCTGGGCCCGCAAGTTAGGGGCTGATTGCGAAAATCGGAAACCATTGCTGTCGCACGTAGCATTTGCGGGCTTGAACATGTGACGGGAGAAAGCCTGTAACTCCTGATGCAGAAACAGCCAATGGAAACAGAGATAGTCATCATGACCAACCTCCAAGCCGGTAACTCATAAGTGAAGGCCGTAGGACTTTAAAATCCAACCTCCATTTTCGAAGTCCTACAGGCTTGGAGGTTCAAGCCTGTAGGACTTAACATTGATTGCCGTGCTCGATATAATACAAGAATTAAACATGAAATAAAGTATTGGAGAATGTTGTGCTATTAATTCTAAGACCTAAAATCATTTTCACTCTTCATAAAAGTACAGTATTGATTTTTTTATTTGCTTTTAAAGTGCTCTGTTTTGTCATTAAGCCCTTTGCGAGACCTCCTTGGTACCATTAACTTGTGGTTAGATATTGCCATTTGCGAGCTTGACGGAGTGCTTAGTGAGGGGGAATCGGAGCAATTGAATAGCGATTTGCGATTTTATCGTTCGGCACTCTTGCGGCCGTAAAGGATCAAAAGCTTGGAGGGCATTAACTTGCAATTTTACAAATCACAATGTATTGCAGCTCGCAGCACGTAACTCGATCGGAGCCCGCAAACGAAAGGCAATTGAATAGAAAAATAACTTGAGACCTCCACTTGCGAGCCCAGATTCCCAAATCGGAGGAATTGAATGAGGGTCATTGTAGGTTTGTTAAAGTACAATTAAAGTCCTTGGCTATTGATTGTTATGTATACTGTTTCTTGTTTATCGCTGTTTAATATAATTAAATGAAATATATGTAAATATCTGACGTGTGTGTAAAAATGTAAAGAACTATCAAGTGGATATATAGTAATAGCAATCAAAAGGAGAAGCAAGCACTACTAGTATAAAACAAAAGCATAATGAGAGGTGTATGAGACAGGCATCCTAGATGTTTTTTATGATTGATGAATTTATATGAGGTAATACTACAAACTATAACAGCCTTATTAAATTGCAAGTCGGTAAATTTAAAAGGGCTCTATTTAAGCACACAGCATATTTTATTTACAGAAGTTTTTCTGTAAAAAAATATGCTGTGTGCTTATATAGAGCCCTTTTAAATTTACAGAATTGCAATTTAATAAGGCTGAAAGTATTCTCAATATGCCTTCCTTTAGTTAAGTCTTAGTTAAGGGATACATTCCTCTCTTCCAGCCCTGAATATGGCTCACTTTGTATCTTTGGTTTCTTGTCCAGAACAATAATAGAAGTGTGTATTTTATGTGTGTATCCATCAAACTAAGATCATTTAGTTATCATACTGAATTGTGGTAACATGCCACCATCCTTACAAATAGCTAAAGAGGGACACTTGTACTATTAGGTAGCATGACTGCTATTCTATGTATATTATAGATATAAACATATTCTGAGTGACATGGAACATAACCATTTTAAGCATTTAAAAGTGCATGTATTAAATATTTAAAAAGTCATTTTTGCATTAACAATTTTAACTAAAACCTGTTGAAACTTCATTGAAGAGACATCATAAGTACGTCTGGTAGAGGGCAAGCCCCCTGGAGCAGGTAAATGACTGAATATGTTTTGTGTGCCCTGATTGTTATTTGAAAATGCAAGCACACTGATATATTGTCAAATATCCACTGATGCAGCAAAGCAATACATTATTTCCATGTCCCTTTAATAGATCCACAGTGCTCCATATATATCACATATATAGTTGTCGTAATTGTGAGTTTGCGTATAACGCTCGCAATTAACGCCGCAAGTTGCAAGCCTTACATACAAACTCGCAATACTCAACGAATGCACGGCGAAAGGTAAGGGAGATGGGGGAAAGAAGACACTGGGGGGGGGGGGGGTTGGGGAGACACAAACAATAGAGATGAGGGGTAGGAGACACAGGGGAGGGAGATGGGAAGAAGAAGACACAGGGGAGGGAGAGGGGGGAGGAGACACAGGGAGGGAGAGGGGAGAGACACAAGGGAGGGAGAGGGGGGTAGAGACACAGAGGAGGGAGAGGGGGGACGAGAGGGGTGAGAGACACAGGGGAGGGAGAGGGGGAACAGACAAAGGGGAGGGAGAGGGGGGAACAGAAACAGGGGAGGGAGAGGGGGGAACAGAAACAGGAGAGGGAGATGGGGGAAGGAGACACAGGGGAGGGTGAGAGGGGGAAAGGAGACACTGGGGAGGGAGAGACACAGGGGAGGGAGAGGGGAACAGACACAGGGGAGGGAGAGGGGGAAGAGACACAGGGGAAGGATAGGGGGAAGAGGTTCCAAGGAGAGAGAGGGGGAAAGAGACACAGGGGAGGGAGGTGGGAGAAAGAGACACAGGGGAGGGAGGGGGAAAGAGACACAGGGGAGGGAGAGAGGTGGAAAGGAGACACAGGGGAGGGAGATGGGAGAAGGAGACACAGGGGAGGGAGATGAGGGGAAGAAGACACAGGGGGGAGGGGGAGGAGACAAAGGGGAGGGAGAGGGGAGAGACATTAGGGAGGGAGAGGGGGGGTAGAGACACAGAGGAGGGAGAGGGGGAGAGACACAGGGGACGGAGAGGGGGGAACAGACACAGGGGAGGGAGAGGGGGGAACAGACACAGGGGAGGGAGAGGGGGAAAGAGACACAGGAGAGGGAGATGGGGGAAAGATACACATTGGAGGGAGAGAGGGGGAAAGGAGACACTGGGGAGGAGGAAGAGACACAGGGGGGAGAGGGGAACAAACACAGGGGAGAGAGAGGGGGAAAAGACACAGGGGAAGGATAGGGGGAAAGAGGTACAAGGGAGAGAGAGGGAAAGAGACACAGGAGAGGAAGAGACACAGGGGAGGGAGGCGGGGGAAAGAGACACAGGGGAAGGAGGGGGAAAGAGACACAGGGGAGGGAGAGAGGTGGAAAGGAGACACAGGGGAGGGAGATGGGAGAAGGAGACACGGGGAGGGAGATGAGGGGAAGGAGACACAGGGGAGGGAGATGGGGAAGGAGACACAGGGGGAGAAGATGGGGAAAGGAGATACATGGGTGGGAGAGGGGAGAAGAGACACAGGGGAGGGAGATGGAAGAAGGAGACACAGGAGAGGGGGGAAGAGACACAGGGAGGGAGAGGGGGAAACAGACATGGGAGGGAGAGGGGGGAAAGATACACAAGGGAGGGAGAGGAGGGAAAGGTGTGCAGGGGAGGGAGAGGGGGAAAGAGGCGCAGGGTAGGGAGATGGGGGAGAAGGAGACACGGAAGGGAGATGGTGGAAGGAGACACAGGAAAGGGAGATGGGGGAAGGAGACACAGGGGAGGGAGAGGGGGGAGATACACGGGGAGGAAGAGAAGGGACAGACACAGGGGAGGGAGAGGGGGAAAGAGACACAGGGGAAGGATAGGGGGAAAGAGGTACAAGGGAGCGAGAGGGGGAAAGAGACACAGGGGAGGAAGAGACACAGGGGAGGGATGCAGGGGAAAGAGACACAGGGGAGGAAGGGGAAAGAGACACAGGGGAGGGAGAGAGGTGGAAAGGAGAAACAGGGGAGGGAGATGGGGGAAGAAGACACAGGGGAGGGAGATGAGGGGAAGGAGACATAGGGGAGGGAGATGGTGAAGGAGACACAGGGGAGGGAGAGGGGAGAAGAGACACAGGGGAGCGAGATGGGGGAAGGAGACACAGGAGATGGAGAGGGGGAAAGATACACAGGGAAGGGAGAGGGGGGAAGAAGCACAGGGGAGGAAGGGGTGGAGAAAGAGACACAGGGGAAGAAGGGGGAAAAGGACACAGGGGAGGGGGAGAGACACAGAGGAGGGAAATGGGGAGAAGGAGACACAGGGGAGGAAGAGGGGGAGGAGACACAGGGGATGGAGAGGGGGAAGAGACACGGGGGGGAGGGGGGACACAGGGTAGGGAGGGGGGAAGAGACACTGGGGAGGGAGAGGGGGGTAAAGATACACAGGGGAGTGAGGGGGGGGACACAGGAGAGGGAGAGGGGAGAGAGACACATGGCAGGGAGGGGGGCGGAATAAAATATTATCTCATTTGTGACAGGCAAGTGACTAGTGTTCTATAAAGCTGACACTGAACTACTACATTTCTCCCTGATAGAAAACGACAGGAAGAAACCATAGAAACTGGGACATCGCCAGGGCCGGAACAGAGTTTTGCTGTTAAATGTGGGACTTTCCTACAAAAGAGGACATTTGGGAAACTAGTGGGTATGGGACGATTTGCCCTGAAAATATGAACTGCCCCTCCAAAAGAGATGCAGTTGGGAGATATGCTAATACTTAATAACATTTCAAGTGGTCTAAGAGGGACACAAAACAGCTGAATATATGCACAATGCAGCAGTGGTCCCACAGGTCACCCTTCTGAATCACTGCCTTGTCACGGTTAAGGGGCTTGTGTATTTCAATGAAGCTGTGAGCTATACCATGTAGGGTCCCCCAAGATGGGAAGGTCATTGCAGAGAGGCTAGACAAATTGTGGTCCACTGGACAATGAACTGGCAACCCACTCCAGTATCTGCCTGAGAAAACCTTATGGATGAGCACACACAGACAGATGTGCCTTAAGTGCTATGGTCCATAGGGTCACGGAGAGTCAGACACAACTGAATGACTAAACAACAAGGACGTTTCCTGTTGGCTGGCCGCACCCTGACATTTCTGTTAATTTCATAGGGTTATGGTTTAGGGGGTAGGGTTATGGTTTAAAATTTAGGGTAGTGGCAGACGATAAGCATAGGCTGTGCCACCTAGTGGCTGATGGCCACCACTGCGTGTGGCTAGCCAACAGGAAAGATCCAACAACCACAGTTCACTGATGATGGCAGTAATGTGACATAGTATGTCTGAAATTGAGAAATAAATCTGTCACTTAAAAAGATGGGAAATATGCATATTGATTATCATTATGTGGTTTTTGCTCATGTGCATATGTATTTATATGATGATAACAAGTCCTCTATGCCTTATACCATTCTGTAATTCCCTGTTTGTTGCTAAGGGCTCTCCTTGTTGCTATGGATTTTTTATTCCCATTGCTATGGACCTTTCTTGATTTTTCTATGGTAATTTGTGTTGCACTGTATTATACTTTGGTTTGTTGCTTTGTGCTCCATTTTCTGCTGTGCTCTCATATTGCCATATACATATTGTGCTATATGTGATGCAATGTTGCTACGCACAATTACTTGTACTACTGCAGTGCTTATTACTGTATAGCCTGGCTGTTGCTATGGACTCTCTTGTTGCCATGGACCCGCTAGTGGAAACAGTATGATGACTTCATGCACTGTCGCGCGGTGATGACGCAGTGCTGCTGGCGCGAAGATGGCGGCGGTGTGTGTCGGGGTTCGAATGATGGAATCAGCCGTGGCCGGTCTCATAGACCGGGATCTGAGCGAGGTGGAGCTGGGGGAGGCGATCCAGGGGCTCCGGGAGCATGGGGCCCTTCGGGGAGAGGTGAGAGGCAAAGTGTGCGATGTGGTGACCAGGAGAGCATGGAGACAGAGTGAGGCATGCGAACAATAAATAGCGAGAGATGTGATCAGGGGACCGGAGAGCATGGGGACATAGTAATGCATGGGAATAACACACACACACAGAGGGACATAGTGCATTGTACATACTGACACATGGGGACAATATATACATAGAGGGTTAGAGACATAGTACAGTTCATACTAACAGGTGGGGACAATACAAAGCAAAATACACAGTACAGTGTTTATACTGGCACATGGGAATAATATAGAAAGAGCAAAAGACAGTGCATACTGGCACATGGAGACAATACGGAGAGAGCAAGAGACAGTGCATACTGACACATGGGGACAATACGGAGAGAGCAAGAGACAGTGCATACTGGCACATGGAGACAATACGGAGAGAGCAAGAGACAGTGCATACTGACACATGGGGACAATACGGAGAGAGCAAGAGACGGTGCATACTGACACATGGAGACAGTACGGAGAGAGCAAGAGACTGTGCATACTGACACATGGGGACAATACAGAGAGAGCAAGAGACGGTGCATACTGACACATGGGGACAATACGGAGAGAGCAAGAGACGGTGCATACTGACACATGGAGACAGTACGGAGAGAGCAAGAGACGGTGCATACTGACACATGGAGACAGTACGGAGAGAGCAAGAGACTGTGCATACTGGCACATGGAGACAATACAGAGAGAGCAAGAGACGGTGCATACTGGCACATGGAGACAATACAGAGAGAGCAAGAGACGGTGCATACTGACACATGGGGACAGTACGGAGAGAGCAAGAGACGGTGCATACTGACACATGGAGACAGTACGGAGAGAGCAAGAGACAGTGCATACTGACACATGGGGACAATACGGAGAGAGCAAGAGACGGTGCATACTGGCACATGGAGACAGTACGGAGAGAGCAAGAGACAGTGCATACTGACACATGGAGACAGTACGGAGAGAGCAAGAGACAGTGCAAACTGACACACGGGGACAGTACGGAGAGAGCAAGAGACGATGCATACTGACACATGGGGACAGTACGGAGAGAGCAAGAGACGATGCATACTGACACACGGGGACAGTACGGAGAGAGCAAGAGACTGTGCATACAGACACACGGGGACAGTACGGAGAGAGCAAGAGACGGTGCATACTGACACATGGAGACAGTACGGAGAGAGCAAGAGACGGTGCATACTGACACATGGAGACAGTACGGAGAGAGCAAGAGACAGTGCATACTGACACATGGGGACAATACGGAGAGAGCAAGAGACGGTGCATACTGGCACATGGAGACAGTACGGAGAGAGCAAGAGACAGTGCATACTGACACATGGAGACAGTACGGAGAGAGCAAGAGACAGTGCAAACTGACACATGGAGACAATACGGAGAGAGCAAGAGACGGTGCATACTGACACATGGGGACAGTACGGAGAGAGCAAGAGACGATGCATACTGACACACGGGGACAGTACGGAGAGAGCAAGAGACTGTGCATACTGACACATGGGGACAATACGGAGAGAGCAAGAGACGGTGCATACTGACACATGGAGACAGTACGGAGAGAGCAAGAGACAGTGCATACTGACACATGGAGACAGTACGGAGAGAGCAAGAGACAGTGCAAACTGACACATGGAGACAATACGGAGAGAGCAAGAGACGGTGCATACTGACACATGGGGACAGTACGGAGAGAGCAAGAGACGATGCATACTGACACACGGGGACAGTACGGAGAGAGCAAGAGACGATGCATACTGACACATGGGGACAGTACGGAGAGAGCAAGAGACGATGCATACTGACACACGGGGACAGTACGGAGAGAGCAAGAGACTGTGCATACAGACACACGGGGACAGTACGGAGAGAGCAAGAGACGGTGCATACTGACACATGGGGACAATACAGAGAGAGCAAGAGACGGTGCATACTGACACATGGGGACAATACAGAGAGAGCAAGAAACGGTGCATACTGACACATGGGGACAATACGGAGAGAGCAAGGGACGGTGCATACTGACACATGGAGACAGTACGGAGAGAGCAAGAGACGGTACATACTGACACATGGGGACAATACGGAGAGAGCAAGAAACGGTGCATACTGACACATGGGGACAATACGGAGAGAGCAAGGGACGGTGCATACTGACACATGGGGACAATACGGAGAGAGCAAGAAACGGTGCATACTGACACATGGGGACAATACGGAGAGAGCAAGAGACGGTGCATACTGACACATGGGGACAATACGGAGAGAGCAAGAGACGGTGCATACTGACACATGGGGACAATACGGAGAGAGCAAGAGACGGTGCATACTGACACATGGGGACAATACGGAGAGAGCAAGAGACGGTGCATACTGACACATGGGGACAATACGGAAAGAGCAAGAGACGGTGCATACTGACACATGGGGACAATACGGAGAGAGCAAGAGACGGTGCATACTGACACATGGGGACAATACGGAGAGAGCAAGAGACGGTGCATACTGACACATGGAGACAATACGGAGAGAGCAAGAGACGGTGCATACTGACACATGGAGACAATACGGAGACCGCAAGAGACGGTGCATACTGACACATGGGGACAATACGGAGACCGCAAGAGACGGTGCGTACTGACACACGGGGACAGTACGGAGAGAGCAAGGGACGGTGCATACTGACACATGGGGACAATACGGAGAGAGCAAGAAACGGTGCATACTGACACATGGGGACAATACGGAGAGAGCAAGAGACGGTGCATACTGACACATGGGGACAGTACGGAGAGAGCAAGAGACGATGCATACTGACACATGGGGACAGTACGGAGAGAGCAAGAGACTGTGCATACTGACACATGGGGACAGTACGGAGAGAGCAAGAGACGGTGCATACTGACACATGGGGACAGTACGGAGAGAGAAAGAGACGGTGCATACTGACACATGGGGACAGTACGGAGAGAGCAAGAGACGGTGCATACTGACACATGGGGACAGTACGGAGAGAGCAAGAGACGGTGCATACTGACACATGGGGACAGTACGGAGAGAGCAAGAGACGGTGCATACTGACACATGGGGACAGTACGGAGAGAGCAAGAGACGATGCATACTGACACACGGGGACAGTACGGAGAGAGCAAGAGACTGTGCATACTGACACATGGGGACAGTACGGAGAGAGAAAGAGACGGTGCATACTGACACATGGGGACAGTACGGAGAGAGCAAGAGACGGTGCATACTGACACATGGGGACAGTACGGAGAGAGCAAGAGACGGTGCATACTGACACATGGGGACAGTACGGAGAGAGCAAGAGACGGTGCATACTGACACACGGGGACAGTACGGAGAGAGCAAGAGACGATGCATACTGACACACGGGGACAGTACGGAGAGAGCAAGAGACTGTGCATACTGACACATGGGGACAGTACGGAGAGAGCAAGAGACGGTGCATACTGACACATGGAGACAGTACGGAGAGAGCAAGAGACGGTGCATACTGACACATGGGGACAGTACGGAGAGAGCAAGAGACGATGCATACTGACACACGGGGACAGTACGGAGAGAGCAAGAGACGATGCATATTGACACACGGGGACAGTACGGAGAGAGCAAGAGACTGTGCATACTGACACATGGGGACAGTACGGAGAGAGCAAGAGACTGTGCATACTGACACATGGGGACAGTACGGAGAGAGCAAGAGACGGTGCATACTGACACATGGGGACAGTACGGAGAGAGCAAGGGACGGTGCGTACTGACACATGGGGACAAAAAGGAGAGAGCTAGAGACATCGCACAGTGCATACTGACACACCGGATAATACAAAGAGAGGGGCGAGCTAGAGATGTCGTACCGTCTAGTGCAGGGGTCTCCAAACTCGGTCCTGGAGGTCCGCACCCAGGCCTGGATTTGAGGATTTCCTTTCTGTGCACAGGTGAGTCAATCAGGATGACTGAAGAAGCAATAGTTTCACCTGCTTTCAGCAAGCATATCCACAAATCCAGGCCTGGGTGCGGCCCTCCAGGACAGAGTTTGGACACCCCTGGTCTAGTGACACATGAGCAATACAGAGAGAGTGAGAGCTGGCTCCTATAAATGTGTACAGACTGACACATGAACAGTACAGCACAGTAAGATATGAACTGAAGTCAATAATACATTTATTTAGATAGTATGTATACTTTAGTGTATGTATAATCCATAGCCTGTCTTCTAAAAATGATTGACTGGCTCCTAAGTCAATATATTTGTCAACCCCTGTTTTAGGACTGTATGTAGACATTCACAATATATATGGATTGCATATATAACATATACATTCTGTACGGTTCTGCATATTTACATACTGATGTAGTCAGGTATGCACTATGTATTATTGTGTACACATACAATAAACAGACCTATATAACATGTATATGTAGTTTATAAAATCAGAGTATTGCAGTATATAGCGATACCTTTTTTTTATTGGAAAAACATTAAATGAAACGACAAGCTTTCAAGAGTTAACTTCTGTTTCTCAAGTGATACCAATGAAAAAGGTACCATGTATACTGCTGTGTGTGTGTGTGTATATATATATATATATATATATATATATATATATATATATATATATATATATATATATATATATATAGTTACATTTTAATGCTGATTTGCTGTCAACATTGGGAACTGTATTGATATTGCACATATGATAAATGTCCAAGTTGCAGAATGTGTATATTGTTAAAGGGACATTAATGATATATTTGATAGTTTACCACTGATCTGGGGAGGTTGCCCCTGTCAGTCAGTGGACAGTAATATAAATGTATGAATCATACCAATTAAATCTACAGACATTGTGCAGTATGCACTTCCTGTTATTTTCAATGTAAAAAGTATGTTCTTTTAAGTGCATGACAAAAATAATTCTGTTCCATGTCCCTTTAAGCATGTACATATGTGTGTGCGCACCTAAATCGTGGCACTTGAGGAAATATGTTTGTGATCTGTCTATGTAGGGATCCTCGGCTGCCCTCGCGAGCCTTCTCAGCACCTGCAGCTCACGTTTGATGTCCGCCAGTACACGGTACGATGCCTCTGCCTGCTCCTTGCAGTTGTTTTTGTGTCATCCACGTTTTCCTCTGTCCGTAGAGATCCATCTCTGGTGTTCATTTAAAAGGACAATGCAGTCTGATATATTTATTATACTATATTCAAACCTAGTATTAATAACAGGCAAAATTATCTCAGTAAGTTATAATATATATAAAAAAATCCTGAACTCTATGGTCTTTTTTACTATTATATGCTGCCTTGCTCATCTTCATTCTTGTCTTTTGATACAGGCCAGTATCTAAGAGTATACCTTTTTCAAGTAGATGGGAATCATGAAGGCAGCTATTAGCCCTGTGCCACACAATTAATTGCTGTTTGAACATTTATAACAGACTGAGGACTTTTTTTTCCCTTCATGCAAGAAGGAGCATTGGAGGCCTTAAGTTGAGATGTAACAAGCGGAAGTCTTTATAAGTAGTCATGGTTATTGACATAGTTATCTTATAATTACATATAATACGTGGTAAATTGAAGATTGATTTTAATTTCCTAAAAACATTCTGCGCGTTATTATTTTTAGCTGTTTAAAATTAGAATAAGAAACTATATATCTTGCATACAAAAAATACCTAACCTCCTAAAGCCTGCCTTTTATCTTACAGAACAACTTAGCTGTCCTCCAAGATTTCACAATTTGTGGGAGGTTTAATTTTTATGCAACTAGTCCGAACCTACAATATTTAGCAATATTTTATCATTCGCACTCCTTATAGACCAGATTTAGGCAACTCTGTCCTACAAGGGCTACCAAGTCTCATTTTGTTTGTCCCAGCTAGGCTCATACAGCAAGTGACTGAAATCCTGGACTGTCGGAGGCCCTTGTAATACCTAGTTGTCCACCACTGCTATAGGCTGAAAGAAAAAAGAGCATCTTATACCTTATTAATATTAATTTTACAAAATGTTACTCTTTAGTTTACTTTTTGTTCGTTTTTTTTTCTTTCTTATGAAGTGAAGACAACTTTTCATTTCCCTTCATAATGGACATAATTTGTGCAAATGTTGTCCTTACGTTCTCTGTTTCTGTTTTCAATTTATAGAAATTGTGCTGTCATTAATAAATAAGGTTTTGTATACATGTATTGCCAATTCATATATTCCTTCTTGCTTCTAATAGCCCAACTGGTCTGGCTCATTTGAATTTACAGCGTTTATATATTTCAATATAGTCCTGATCTTGCCAAATGCGAAACAGACCCATCTACAAGCATCAGTTCAGATAGAAGACACCATATTCAATGGTTTTAAATTATTAATATAGTATTCAATGTTCTTAAATAATTGCAGTATATTAGTTTTCTGTTAATAGAAAAAGTAGCACCTCTGACTTAGTTATTTTGTTTATGCAAATTATCCTTGGGGTTTAGTCTCCCTAAGGGTGATAGAGGACTCCAGTTGTGGACCCCTTGCTCACTGTGCCTTAGGGAGTTCAGCTGCACCTTACTGACCAGGCCCATAAAGGACGAAATGCTTCTGGGGTTTGCTGTTTCTCCTGTTTAGGGTAGAATTGCCTGGTATTTTGGGGCTGGGCCACTCTTTTGAGTGAGACCAGACTGATATATTACAGGATATTTCTCCCTGTGAAGGGCACAAGTGAGCTAAAAGAGGTTGCTCTCAGAGTGGGTTATCATGTCCACAGGACTAACCTATGAAGATTAGTTTGTTCTCTGATGAGCGCCTCTGACTTAGTTATTTTAATAGAAAAAGTACTGTACCTAATTCTGCTTGGCATATGTAGGTTACGTATATTTGTACTTAAAATGTAAACTTTTAAAATCATAGAACATAACCTAATAACTATAATTAAAGGGAACTCTGCAATGCCGTTTTCATGCATGGTATCTGTAAAAGCGTTTAAAAATATGTGAAAAACATTAATAAAACTGCCAGATTCAAATATTGCATCATCCCGTGGCAGCTTCCCTTCATAGTGGCAATCTCATGTTGGCAGTGAATCATAAAAAATAAAATGCCATAAATTGTGGCAGAGATTGGATGCCATACATGAGAATTGAAACATTGGCAGTGTCGTTAGGCAAAACTGAAGTTCACTGCACATGAGCCTTAGGATTGGTGACCTGGCTGTCACATCATGTCACTCTTCGGTCTCGTATTCTCGCCCCTTTCAGAATTGAAGGGCTTTCACTGCTGTCTCTGGTTGTTGAAGAGTCTCCCACAGATGTTTTCCAGATGCACTGTGTGTCTTGGATCCGTAGCATCCTGCAAGTAATACAGGTGAGATAGGGTTACATGAGGGTTAGTGGATGGTTTGGAGGTTGTTAAAGGTGCATGCACTGTATGGAGAAGGATAATGACTCCTGTCATATTGGTGTCATTCTTACTCCTTAATGCTATTTTACATCTTGCAGTCTCAGGACCCTCCCCGTGTGGTTGGACTGGCTGTCTTTGTTCTGCGGTCTCTTCTTGCTCATTCTTCTGCTCTGCCTGAATTAGCCAGAGACATTTCCACCAACCAGATACCAGGATTGTTGACATCACTCTTGGGTCTGAGAAGTCAGGTAAGGAGGTGAATGAAGAGAATTGTGAAGTAAGGAATGTGAGAAGCAAATCAAATATAGTGGTGAGCTATAAGAAGAGAGATGTTGTTCTAGACAGAATATGAAACTGAGGATGGGGAAAAAAGTTGTGGAGGAGTATACGATATTAGCAACTGGGGTAGGTAGGACAGTCTCATAGTAGAATAGTAGTATGAAACTGAGTGTGTGCACATTTCAAAAGGGATAAGAGAGACAATGAGATTTCTCAGTCCTAAATCCATGTATGTTTATTTCTTTCAGTGCCTGATTCCAGCACTGGAAGGAATCAGATCGTGCCTAATCTCCTATCCTCGTGCCTGTGGCTCCTTGAGGGTAAAACAGCTTCTACACTGTACAATATGCTATCCACTGAGACAGTACCAATTCCCACTACTGCAACCAGCACACTTTGTTCTAATGACATCCACCTAATCCTTACTGTTCCTTTACTCTTCCAAAGTCGCATTTCCCACTTTCTCTATCTATAGTTCTGGAAGAGTCTTCAGCTTACATGGACTCTGTTATCACAGTGCTGTCCCTACACACACATCCCCAATCTCTGCCTCTCTTCAGTTCTAGCACTAAATTGTCTTTCATCACTAGGGGAAGCTCACCGTGTTTTTCCTGAGCCTTCTGGATTCAGAAAACAAGCAGACTCAAGAGGTATTTTTTTTTTGATAGATCAGGTCCTAGATGTGTATACATATGTGGATGATTTCTAAGGAATGTGGCATGGAATATATGAAGAGGAGCTTTCTGCGTCCTATTACCAAATACACAACTCCTTAAAGGGTTTAAGAAAATTAATTATTTATTTTATGTCCATTTCCTTCAAAATAGTGTTTTCTATTAACTAAGAAATCCCTTTAAGAAGATGCTGGGCAGCAGGTTAATATGGCTTAATGACACCATCCCATGTAATTCAGTGAGCTATATATATCACATTTCTGAGACTAGTCTTTTTGTTTTACCCAATTTAATGTGTTTTGCCCTTTATCATACTGGTTCTTTAAAAAAAAAATTGGACTTCAGTTCTCCTTTAAGACATCATAGATGTCCTGTTGTCGGCTTTTGTGAGGATCAGATGCACAATAAGTGAACCTAAAGAACCATATAGTATCTCCTCCCATGTATCATTTCTGTCTATGGTAAGGCAGGATCATAAAGTGGGTGGTCATTTTTTCAGACACCAACTAGGCTTTCTGTATGAGTATGATATGCACTAATACAGAAAAACACACATATATATATATATATATACACTAATGTATCACTACAGTAAAGAAACTTCCAGAGTGTGTATGGATCATCTAGGTTGGGAGAACTGCACAGATAGAGGCTACCTTGAGAAGATTCATGGTGAGGGAAATCCATTTAACACAGCAAGTCTCTGACCAATTAATTGAACGGTGCTGATATAATGTACTTACCAACTTGGCACTTTCTGCCAGTCAGAGTTGCCTCCCATAGTTGACCTTAAAGTCGGCAAGGAAAAGCATCAGTTAAATCTATTCTTTGAAAGGAAGTTTAATATTCAGTATAGCTCTCTTTAAATATGAATTTTGTTAATGATCAATGACTAATTAAAACATCTAGCTCCTGCTTTTAGTGTGGGCTTTTTTAATATGATAAAACATGTAGTAATGTAAATAACCAATAGTAATTTAACAATATGGCAGAAATATCATAAAATTCTTTGTACATTACAGTGTACTCTGTATACTAACATTTGTATCTCTACACCCAGTTGGCTTGTCAGTGCTTCTCTCTCGTCCCATCCCTTGGATCTGGATTCTCACAGGGAGCGAAACACACAGAGAACTGGGAGCGACAAATGCAGAGTGTCCTCTGCTCTCTACACAGTGTTTTCAAACAGTTATACCAGGGAGCTGAGACTGGTGAGTGGACCTAAACACTTGGGGGCCATTTTGTTAGGTGCATCTTGTACACCTGCTTGTTAATACAATCATTTAATCAGTTAGTCATACGGTATCAACTAAATAAAAAGGCTACAGACATTGTCAAGAGGTTCAGTTGATGTTCAGAACAAACATGAGAATGGGGAAGAAAATAAATGTGATGTAAGTTTGACTTTGAATAATTGTTAGGTGCTTTGAGTATCTCAGAAACCGCAGTCAGTAGCAGTTCTGTTGGTGAAAATCCCTTGTTAACGAGATAAGTCAGAAGACAATGGCCAGACTGTTTCAAGCTGACAGAAAGGTGACAGTAACTCAAATGACAATGCATTACTATAGATATATGTAGAAGAGAAACACAAGTCGGACCTTGAAGTGGATGGGCTACAGCAGCAAAAACTGAGCCTACTATGGGCACAGACTCCCAAAAACTGTTTAAGTTGAAGATTGGAAAAAATGCTGATTGGTCTCACAAACCCTGATTTCTGCTCCAGCATGCAGATGGTAGGGTCAAAATTTGGAGTAAACCTCATAAATGCATGGATTTATTGTGCCTTGTGTCAACAGTTCAGGTTGATGGCCGTGTAATGGTGTGGAGAATGTTTTCTTGACAAACATCAGGCCCTTTAATACCATCTGAGCTTAATTTAAATGGCACAGCCTAAATGAGTATTGTTGCTTACCATGTGCATTCATTTATGTGCGCACTCTACCAATCTGAAACTCTTGCTTTAAATGAGACCTGGCAGGGAGACGGAAGCATGGCTTTGTTCCCTTGTGAGGCAAAGTTAGGATATGTGATTTCACTTTAAATCCTTTTGTTTACTTTAATACACTTTTTTGCTGATCCGGTGCTGGGGAAACATTACAATTCAATAAAGAAGGAGAAAGTCGGTCCATTGCCTCACAATTGTATATAATATATCTATACCACTGACCAATTAATTTTCATATAAAATCATTTTTGTATTGTTTAAATTATGATCTTTTAAATGCAGGAAATTATGATGAACAAAAAGGGTATTTTTCAATCTCTGTTGCTTAACACATTTTGTTAAGGTAAATCAATCACAGTTATATTTGTAGGTGTACTTTTAATTTCTGCAAAACCTAGGACCTTTGCTGTGTCACTTTAACCTTACAATTGGATTTACTCTGATGCCATGCAAAATAACAGTATTTTTGGCCATGCTGCCTCAAAAGCTCAAAAATCGGCTAAACGACGGGAAAAATGGCAGGCGAAAAACGTAAAAAATTCAGAAACAGGATGTAAACGAGGCTCTGCAACGCCAGGCACGCGGTAACATTTACACTAACAACGCCGTGTACATAAAAAATTATAATAATTGAATGCCAAACCAGCATTGCCAGCCTTACAATTTCATTCTCATCATTTTTGATGGGCAATTTCCTAGTAGATAAATATTGACCCACTGGCACTTCCTCGAACATGGAAAAAATGCACTTATTTGTGACTGGAAACTAGCCTATTTCATACACTCACCAAACTCCAACAAACGTATATAGTTACATAATTAAGGTTGAAAAAAGACTTTCAGTCCATCAAGTTCAACCTGTTAAGATCTCCTCTGATCTGCAATATGCGGATTAGTTATTAATTCATTGGTTGTTAAATAATTATTAATACTATAGTATTGGAGGATGAATAAAGAGTTAGTCCCTCAAGTTCAACCTTTTTAGATCTATATTGATCTTTTTAATAAGTGGACTATTTATTATTAATTGTTAATTGATCCAGAGGAAGGCAAACAGAAAAAAAAAACATTTAAACTTTTCAATTGTCTCATAAGGGGGGAAAAAAAGCAAAATTCCTTCCTGACCCCAGAGACTGGCGATCAAATTTCTCCCTGGATCAATATTCCTTCGCTAGTTATGTAGGATAGCCTTGAATGCCCTCTTTATTCAAAAATATATCTAACCCCTTTTTGAAGTTGTCTATCGAATTCGCTGTCACCACCTCCTTTGGTAGAGAATTCCACAGTTTAACCACCCTAACTGTGAAGAACCCTTTTCTTTGTTTAAGGTGAAATCTTTTTTCCTCTAACCTCAAGGGATGTCCTTTTGTCAGCTGAAAATCTCTTGCTACAAAAAGTTCACTTGACAAAGCCTTATACTGACCCTGGATGTATTTATATAAGGTAATCATATCTCCTCTTAGATGCCTTTTTTCTAGCGAAAATAAGTTTAATTTGGTTAGTCTTTCTTCGTAACTTAGCCCCTCCATTCCCCTTATTAGTTTTGTAGCCCTTCTCTGTACTTTTTCCAGCTCTAAAATGTCTTTTTTATGAAGTGGTGCCCAAAATTGTACTCCATATTCCAAATGAGGGCGTACTAGAGATTTGTATAGTGGCAGAATTATATCTTCTTCCCTGGCTTCTATACCCTTCCTAATACATGCTAATATTTTATTTGCCTTTGCAGCCGCTGCTTGGCCTAGGTGGTTGTCCACTAGTACTCCCAAATCCCTTTCAATATCTGATACCCCTAGATCTGCTCCATTAAGATTATAGATTGCATGGCTATTTTTCCTTCCCAAATGCATAACCTTGCATTTATTTGTATTAAATCTCATCTGCCATTTAGCCGCCCATTTCTCTAATTTATGCAAATCCCTTTGTAGGGAAAGTACATCATTATCTGATTTAATTACCTTGCACAACTTAGTGTCATCAGCAAAAATGGAGACACTACTTTCCAATCCTACTTCTATGTCCTAAAGATCCCCTCCCACTGAAATGTTCCAATCCAATCAATAAATACACATAATCTGAAGTATCTTTGTACTAATTTAGTAAAAATCCCAAATAATTACTTGTATCCTTTATTTTATTCTACAAAGCACTTTGCTTAATTAAACACATCACTTATCACATCAAGGGGCACTTCAGTCAATGATTCAATAATCTTTAGCTAATTGGTTTAACACATTCCCTGCAGGGATCACGCACTGACCTTGTCTGATTGAATTAAAGTCAATCCACATAATGTTATTGAAACTATTAGAAATGCTCACTAATACAGACAAAACAAGGTCAAAAAGTACAATTATTGTATATAAACAGCTGTGGAAAAGATTGAACAAGAACCATGTGATTTTAAACAATCACTATGTGCTGAAATGTATGTGAGTTTGATGGAGCATAATTAAGTGGAAAATGTCATGAAACTTACAAGTACGAAATACTATATAAACCATCCCAAATTCACTTTTTTATACAAAATCAAGCTGCTCTAAAACCAAAGGACTCCTATATGGCAAGATGAAGCACCAAGCATTTGTCCAATCGCCAATCTATAGTGGCACATATAAAGTGATAGTGAAAGAGCAGACCTATGACACTCAAAGGGTCTTCCTATGTGGACCAAATATCCTTACAAACAGTCAAAATTGCCCCAAGATTTCACAGTCTCAACTCAAAATTTGTTAGATTTGAATACCTGTGTACTCAATAACAATTTTATCAAGAGGAAGAGGACTAATAAATAACTAGTTGCATGGTGCAGTTGTAATAATCATTGGATCTGGTATTATAATCAATTCTAAAAACATAAAAACTATGCATGAAAAGTGTCTCCTGTATGTTTACATTTCATCACAGACTGTATCAATTATGCTAGGTCAATACATGAGTGTATATATGTATGTGTGTGTGATATATATATATATATATATATATATATATATATAATGTGTATATATGATCGTAGAAATTTTGGGGAGGGGTTGGTGCTTAACACCTGATGAATATGATAATATAATTATTAAATAAAAACGTTCTCTTGATATTTTTAATGTGAGCTGCCTACCCGGCTTGCTCTAAAGTGATTTAAAAAAAGGGGGGTTAAAAATAAAAGTTTTTTTTTAATATAAAAGTTTTTTAACCCATCAATAGTTAATCTTTTATTTTTGTTTATCCAATGATTTACAAAAACTTTTTGTTTATATGAGGATAACTTCCAATGATCCACTTTTTCTGGCAATTCCCTATCATCTAGTTTGGCTATCACTACTGGGACACCAATAGTGCATATGGACCAAATCTCAAATTCCATATACGCTGACTATCACAATCCAAATTAGCACCACATCTCTAATTAGTCATAATTAGACAACGGTATATGCCACCATCACATGTAGCACAGTTACAGCCAGACAATTTGCACTATCAGTATTCCCTAGACACTTACTGTGGTTATTTCTCCACAATAATATCTATCAACCGATTATAATCCTTATACTTCACGACATTATATCACACATATTTGGTCAATTGACCTCCAGCTTCACGCACACATAATTCACACATCACATTACCAGAGATGGTCCAGTTAGTTGGCAGTCAACCTCATAAATATTCTTAACTATTAGGGTTAATTGTCCGCCAACTTTTATTTTTAACCCCCCTTTTTTTAAATCACTTTAGAGCAAGCCGGGTAGGCAGCTCACATTAAAAATATCAAAAGAACGTTTTTATTTAATAATTATATTATCATATATGTATATATGTGTATATAATTATACACTAAACCGTTGTTTAAGAGTGCTTAATGGAATAAAATCTTATGTTTGCAGTATGTGAAAACTATAATTGAAATGAAAGTATTATAAAAGGTTAAAAAAAATGTTTAAAGGATCACTGCACAATTTAAAAAAAAATAAATATTTGGGTTGAGGTCTGGGTTTTGACTAGGCCATTCCAACACATTTACATCTTTCCCCTTAAACCACTCAAGTGTCGCTTTAGCAGTGTGTTTGGGGTCATTGCTGGAAGGTGAACCTCCATCCTAGCCTCAAATCACGCACAGAGTGGTACAGGTTTTGCTCAAGAATATCCCTGTATTTAGCACCATCCATCTTTCCCTCAACTCTGACCAGTTTCCCAGTCCCGGCTGCTGAAAAACATCCCCACAGCATGATGCTGTCACCATCATGTTTCACTGTGGGGATGGTGTTCCTTGGGTGATGTAATGTGTTGGGTTTGGCCAGACATAGCGTTTTCTTTGATGGTTGAAAAGTTCAATTTTAGTCTCGTCAGACCAGAGCACCTTTGTCCATACATTCTGGGAGTCTCCCACATGCCATTTTGTTTTTTGCTGAAAGTAATGGCTTTCTTCTGGCCACTCTGCCATAAAGCCCAACTCTATGGAGCGTATGGCTTATTGTCGTTCTATGTACAGATACTCCAGTCTCTGCTGTGGAACTCTGCAGCTCCTCCAGGGTTACCTTAGGTCTCTGTGCAGGCTCTCTGATTAATTCCCTCCTTGCTTGGTCCGTGAGTTTTGGTGGGCGTCCATCTCTTGGCAGGTTGCTGTTGTGCCATGTTCTTTCCATTTGGTTATGATAGATTTGATGGTGCTCCTGGGGATCATCAAAGATTTTGGATATTTTTTTTTATAACCTAACCCTGACTTATACTTCTCCACAACATTGTCCCTTACTTGTTTGGAAAGTTCCTTGTTCTTCATGGCAGTGTTTTGTTAGTGGGGCCTCTTGCTTGGGTGTTGCAGCCTCTGGGGCCTTTCAAAAAAGGTGTGCATATGTAATGACAGATCATGTGACACTTAGATTTCACACAGGTGGACATCATTTCACTAATTATGTGACTAATGAATGTAATTGGTTGCACCAGAGCTTTTTATGGGCTTCATAACAAAAGGGGTGAATACATACGCACATGCCAATCTTCTGTTTTCTATTTCTAAAAAATAGTTTTATGTATATATTTTTTTCATTTCACTTCACCAACTTAGACTATTGTGTTCTAATCCATCACATAACATTCAGATTAACAAAGCATTGAACTTAAGGCTGTAATGTAATAACATAGGTAAAAAGACAATGGGGGTGATTACTTTTGCAAGGTACTGTATGTTTTTGGAGACCTATGGTTATTATTGTTGTTATTTATTATAGTTTATACAGTGCCAACATATTCCATAGCTCCAAGTACAGCAGATACATGAACTACATAGGACAAATGTGACAACATTTTACATATTGGTCTAGGTGGTGTAGAGCTCCCTTTTCCCATAAGAGCTTACAATCCAAGTTGGTTAATAGTAATATTTTGAATCTCTGATGTTATTGAACAACTTGGTAGGCCTCTTTGAATTAGATAGATAGGTTTTCAGGGAGTGCTTGGAACTATGAAGAGAAGGGCAGAGTTTGACAGCGTTGTATAGAACTCCACAGGTTGTGGGCAGCACAAGAAAAGACTTGGAAATGAGTGTGAGGAAGTGATGATAGGTAATAAGAGATATATGTCTTGGGTAGAGCAGAGGGTTGGTCGTTAGAGGTGAGAGGGTGCAGTGTTGGTAAGGGCTTTTGAACTTCGTTCTAATGGCTATACCAGGCCGGTGAAGAGTATGGCAGAGTTGGGCAGCAGTTGAAATAAATATAATAATAGTATGAGTCAAACGGAAGCATTTAAGATAGATTGGAGTGGAGAGAGTCTAGTAAAGGGAAGGCATGTTAGGAGTGAGTTTAAGTGGACAATGCAGGAAATTACAATTTTAATGAATTAGCATTTTAATTATTTCTTGTATAAGAACAGGCCGAATTTTGTAGATTTCTTAGATGCAATTGGCAGGATTTGGTAAGTGACAGGATGTGTGGAGAAAGAGAGAGATGAGTTCAGGGTAGTTACAGGGCATTGGGCTTGTGGTGTAGGTGTGATGGAGCAATTGCCCACTCTAATGGTGATGTCTGGAGCTGGAACTGTGGTAGAGGGTTAGGTTAGGTTGTGGGATAACATCCAGAAGGAGATGTTTGATAGACAGGTGGTGACATGAGTTAGTAGTGAGGGACATTAGTCACAAGCAGATACTTTAGCTTTGGGTCATCAGCATAGAGATCATACTGGAAAACTAAAAAATGTATTGGTTTGTCAAGGGAGGCAGTGCAGATTGAGAAAAACAAGGCACCAAAACAGAGCTTTGAGGTAACCCAACAGTGAGTGGCAATGGAGATGGTGGTTAGATAAATAAGATTAGAAGCAGGACACTGCGGTGTCATAAAGGCCAAGGTAGCTGAGAGCCTGGAGAAGTTAGTGGTTGGGTAACTCCTCTTGCTGAGAGTCCAGAGAAGAAGCAAGTGGTCAACGGTGTCAAAGGCGACAAAGAGGTTTAGGAGGATAAGCATAGTGGTGCCCGTTTACTTTGGTCATCAGGAAATTATTTGCTACGGTACGAAGTGCTGTCTCAGAATGTTGTACATGGAAACCATGTTTCAGAGGGTCAAGTAAAGTGTGTGATGACAGTCTTTCTAGTAGTTTGGAGGCAAAATGAAGCAAAGAAATAGGCTGGTAGTTACAGACCATGGACAAATCAAGAGAGGGTTTATTTAGGATTGATGTAACAAATTAGTTTTTCAAATGGAGAGGGTAATGTGTATGCCATGAGGGAGTGGTTTTAAGAGGTGGTGGTAAGGTAGAAGAGAGGGAGAAAATTATTTCTGAGGTGATCAAATGGACATTTTGTTGTAGCTGAACTGCAGAGATTTTGCAATGTGATATGAAGTGATCTCTTGTTTAATTGAATCAGTTTTATATTTGAATCAATTATATATGGGAAATGTTCTGCAATGTCTTGGGCTGGGAAGGTGAAGGTGGGCAGAGGAGAGAGTTGTAGGAGGCATAGCATGATCGTAGAAAAACCTTGTAGTGGAGGAAGTCTTCATGATTTCCTCCAGTGGTGTTCAGCAGTGCAGGAGCACATTTGAAGGTATTGTGTTTTGTTTTGAGTGCCACTGTTGATGCTGGATACGTTTTGGATGGCGTAGTTTTGAGTGCTGTAAGTAGAGAGGATAGTGTGTGGTTATATTACGAAGCGGCAGTTTTTGGGCAGGCACATGTAATTGTGTTGGAGAGAAGTGACATTATGGAGTTGGAAAGTTGCTGTGGATCAGTGGAAGAGAGATCTTTATAGGTTCGTAGAGATGAGAGGGACAGTGTCTTTGAGATTGCAGGTTAGGAGGTAGTGGTCAGAGAGAGGAAAAGGGAAATGGGAATTTAGACACCATAGAGAGATTAGAGAAGACACAGTCTTGGGTTTGATAGAGAAGTGCACTGTGATAATACAAATCCTTTGGTGCTAGATTCTTCTTATGGGCCACATGTATGTGTTGACTTGTCATATTATGAAACAAAGGTTCTTGACTTGTGTCTGCTCGCTCTACTGATAACTACAAATGAACACCCTCATCATCTAGCTATCTCAATGTCATGTAAGAAAGACCAAAAGGATTCCTGTACTCTTCAAAACATCCTGTTTTCCCCATTAAAATGCTACATCCATATCTTACACCTGTTTTTATATTTTCAGTTTGGTACATAATTGACAGGGTTCCCTGGTTGTCCAGTGGTTAAGATTCAGTATTACCGTATTGGTCCGATTTTTCAGATTTTATATTCGCAACCGTAAAAAAATGACTGCCGATTTGCGATCTTGCGAGTTACGTGTGCGGCTTATGTACGCAAACGTAAAATTACTGCCGATTTGCGCAATTGCGAGTTAAGGGTGCCGATTTGCGTGCTTGAGACTGCACTGTAGCAATTGAATAGCGATTTCCGGTTTTAGTGATTCTAACATCCTGTAAAGCCTGTAACCTGCAAAAGAAGTTACAGTGCTAATTAGAAAGCCTGTTTCTTGCAATGGCTGATCACTTTGAAAGTCTTTTTCTCTCCAATTGTAAGGGTGCGGCTTATATTGGAGTACTATCTTTTTTCTATTTTTTCCCCTTGAACTTTACGAGTGCGGTTTATATGCAGATGCTTCCTATATTCGGGCCAATACGGTATTACTATTATCCTTTTATTTGTAACGCGCCAACATATTCTGTAGCGATATACAGGTATTAGGCACAAGTATAAACCATTCTAAATAATTTCCCCACTATGAAAATAAAGGAAGACCCTGTTACTGAGCTTTTAATCGGATATACACAGTGCTTTCCCTAAAGCACCTTGCAAGATTGAAAACTTGCAAACTTACAATCTAAAGCGTGTGGTTGAGGTACAGGAGAGTGATAGATGCATTGTGAATGAAGAGGCTAAAGATGATAGTTTTTTTTTTTTAAATAGATGTGTTTTTAAAAAGATTTTGAAGGATTTGAGGCAGGAAGATAGTGGTGGAGCGAGGTAAGGAGTTCCAAAGAATAGGGGCAGCAAGAGAAAAGTCTTGAAGGCGAGAGTGAGAGGAGGTGATAAGAGAGGAGGAGAGAAGAAGGTCATTAGCAGAGCGAAGAGTGCGGGTGGGAGTGTATTTCAGTACCAATGCGACCTGGGTTCAATTCCAGTCAGAAAACCAATAGGTCCCACCACCCTAAAGCCATGCAGGGTTGGGCCTGGTCAGTACTTGGATGGGATGGGAGACCGCCTAGGAATACCGGGAGCTGTATGCTATGGCCCACTGGAGAATGAACTAGTGACCCACTCCAGTATCTCTGCCATGCATATCAAGTGTCATCTGGTCCCTCATATTCTCCTCTGAGATCCTCCTCCATCTTGTGTAGCTTTTGATTTCAACAGCATATTCACAGATGATGTTACTGTTGTGGATGGAGCCATCCACACACTAGACAGGATCCACTTACAACATGACAGGGGAGACCTTTTTTTTTTTTGTTACCCCCTTGAAGGAAAAGAGTACTTTATTACGCAAATAATATGTAGTATGTATTCCTGTACAGTACACAATACTATTCCATCAATAAAAATTAATTATACTTGCATATGTGAACATATAATTAAGATACATGTAATGTAAGTATATATATATATATATATATATATATATATATATATATATATATATATATATATATATATATATATATATAGTTTACTATATTTGAATTATCCAAGTATAATTAGTTTTTATTGATGGAAGAGTAGTATGTAATGTACAACAATATGTATTGCACATTATTTGTGTAATAGTGTTCCTTTCCTTCTAGGTGGATGCATTAGCAGCTATAGTGGCTTTGCCTGGCAAGTGGACACTGCCCAGCTGTGTGGATGGCTCCACCCCTGGGAGTGACATCATCTTTGCATAATCTATTCCAAGCACCAGTTGAAAAACATGGAGTAGGATATCCAAGAGGGCTAACGTGAAGGGCAATATGGCTGTCACTTTACTGAACAGTTTGAGTGGCAAAATAAAGCAAGTAAGCCAAAAATAGATTATATATTTCATTAAAAATATTTATAAAATTAGAGGAAATTAGTTTTGGTTCAATTAAAAAAATATTTGTTACATCCAATGAAGTGATTGTTATAACTTCTGTATCATATAATAATAAAGATGCATCACATGGTGATGTGACATTGTTGGTGTTTTTTTCTGATGTATTTAATACCATGTGACTTTAGTATTTAACATGGCATTGTTAATCTATAAATACTAATGTGCCAGGACAAATGATCACTATGATGTAGTGTTTCTGTTGGTGGCCATTTGGTCAAACACATAGTGTTCCTACATATGTTTTCTAGTGTACGTGTAAATAGAGATAAGGCAATGCTAGGTATAAACATAATGTTAGCACTGTGCTTTGAACTCTACCATTATAATTAGGATAGGCATCATGTGATGAATTAGTATAACAGCCTCTCAGCAGGAGAGGTAAGGATAAGTACAGTAAGAGAATTCACAAATTCTTGGGAACTGCATAAGGTCGTCCTAAGCATTAAATAAATCTGACCATAATTTTTTCATACAAAAGTAGACTAGGCATACTCATGGTTCAATTGACTTTGTGTCTTTGGGGCTTATCAGTAATGTAATTATGATGATCTTATTAAAAAAAATCTAAGATATAAAAGTGTGTTGGTGGATCAGAAAGGCTGATGGCTAAAAATGACAAATTTCAGTGTCTGTTTACTGTATGAACATTTTTTTTTCCTCAACTGGTGAAGTACTTATTAGCTATAGTTTTAAATTCCCTGTTGGGAACCTTCACTGTGTCACTTTAAATCGCACCCAGCTGCTGCAATACGTAAAAAGGGTACACGCCTTTAAAAATATCAAAATGTATTCTTGTGAATAAAGTCAAGAAAGCAAAACGGTTTATCCCAAAAATGTAATCCAGTGTTGCTTCCTTTTAGACTCTGCAAGATATGAAGGTCCTGGGACCGAGCTGGAATTACCGGCTCTGGAAGACGACGGAACTCACAATGTGCTGCAACTACTGAGGAGATTTTCAGCGCTGGGACAATGTGTGTGTCTGCTGCTGAGGTATACCTGTGTGTGTGTGTGTGTGTGTACATATCAATGAGTAGTGCCATATACTATAATACCTTTTGTATTTGACAAATGCCTTATCTATATTAATGGGCTTTCGAGAGGCTGAACCTCTCTTTAACAAGTCTGAAACAATACTAACATGAGATGGGACTCTCAGTTTAAATAAAAACAGTGATGCAGAGAGAGTGGAAACAGCATCTGACATCATCAGGTAAATACATATAGTGAGAATAAACACAAAAATAGTATAGGAACCATATATACACATACTATATACACACTAGGAAATTGCCCGTCGGGAATAAAATTGTAAGGCTGGCAATGCTGTTTGCCACACAATGTGAGGCTTTTGCTCCTCTGAGCACCTTTGGCACTCATTGCGAGCCGCGCGTTTTGCGCTCATTGCAAGCCTCCCCGTGTACTTCAACTTTCCTGGTTTGCAATGATCACTTTAGGGCGCTCATCGCGAGCCCCACGATGAGCGCATTCAGCCCTCACAGAGGGTCTCGCAATGAGTGCCTTTGGAGCTCATTGCAAGCCTCTCCTGCTTGCGGTGCTCATCACGAGCCCTGCGAGGAGCGCCTTTGGCTCTCATTGCGAGCCTTTCCTCCCGCCTACTGTACGTTGGCTGCTCATTGCAGGGTTTAACCTGCAAGTTTTGTGCTTGGGAATGCCATGTGTCTCTTTCCACCATCTCCCCTCTGTCCCTTCCCTGTGTCTTTCTCCTCTGTGTGTCTGCTGAATGTTTGCGTGTTACACGCTGAAGGCCGATGGTTTTATTTTCGAAGTCCTGCGTGTCTGGGTTTGCTCAACCTCGTTTTCATCTCGGTTTTTTTCGGCCACCGTTCCCCCCCCCCCCCTCGCTTAGACTATTTTCGATTGCTGAAAAACGGCAAATATGGCTCAATTTCACTTGCAACCTCACTTCCAGGCTTCCTGGCTCTCCCCTGTGAGTGTTTTTTATTATTTTTATTTTGCTTTTTGGGGGTTTTCCAGTTACATGCTTGAACGAAGTTTGGCCGTTTTTTTAAATTGGCAAACTGCGTTTCTTGCAGTCAGTGGCAAAGTGCTAAGTTTTTTGGTGGTGTCCTGCGTGCTTCAACGGCTCGTCTCACTTTTCAAGGCTCGCTGTGCAATGAGAGCCTTTGGCGCTCATTGCAGCCTAGGTCATGCATGCGCCAACAGCTCACCTTGCAAAGCGAGGCGAGCAGTTGCGTCCCTCGCTGTGTGAGGGATGCAAAAGTGTCACCAACATCGCGAAGATCCACAACTATATATGTGATATACATCAATATAGACACACGAAAAAACAGAGCATTGTAGTCCACCGTGATATCCTTACTGTTGGATAAGCATCTCACGAAGTGTGCCAGCCTCTTATTATGAAATGAGAACAAATCACAAGAAATTGTGGACCCAAGTTCATATTAAGTCCTGTATTTTTAGTGTTGAAGACTGTGATCATCTTTATTTCAAATGCTTTTCTCTCTTGGATGTTTTTAAAATTTCCTCTGGGTATTTTGATTTTTAGGTTTAGGATGGAGTGATCATTCTGGCTAAAATGGAGTCCCACTGGGTTACAATAACTGTCTTCATTATGCTTTCTTATTGAATTCCTGTGTAAATTTATCCTTAAATGTATTTTTTGGCCGTTTTTTTCAATGTAACAGCCTGTGTCACATATATTGCATTGTATTATATAAACCACATTGGATGATGTACATGTACATTGATGTTATAGTTCTTGTTATTTGTAGCTGTATCATCATTACAAATGTGTTGGCGTAATTTACAGGCACATTTGTTACAAGGTTTAGTTCCATTTTTTTATATTCAGTTATTCATTGGCCAATTTCCTGCTGACACGTTTTTGTTTCAGGTTTGGTTTTTGTTTAAATGAGAGGATTGGAGGCTTGGGGGAATATATATTTTTTAATTTTAGTTAGTAATGGTTGTAAATCTTTTGTTCCTTATTTTCTCTAAAACTGCATGGTATGTGGTCACTAGTGGTATACGTGAAGTAGTTTCTTTTGTTTTGTATTTTAACAGGTGTTCACAGGGTATTTTGATGGCAGTGCTTATAATACAGGGTTTGTAACCCTTCTGTCTGAAAGATTTAGACAGTATGTTTGAATGTTTATCACAGTCTCCAGTGTTTGAGCCTATGAGATGGTATCTCATAGCTTGACTATGGATGATGGCTTGTTTAGTGTGAGAGGGATGGAAACTGGAGCTGTGTAGGTAGCTGCATCTGTTTGTGGGTTTCTATATAATACAGATGAGTGGCGTGTACCATTGGTGATGGATATGGTAGTATCTAAAAAGTTTACCTCTTCTGTAGAGAAATCCATTTTAAGTTTTATAGATGGATGGAAAGTGTTGAATGAACTGGGAAAATATATATAATGTCTTGTGTGTAGTACTTTTTGTGTACAGATAGTCACACAGGTAACACACATTTCAAAATTTACTTGCATGTACTTCACCCCCAATTGGGAGAGGCTTCAGTGTCAATAACAGAAGTGACACTAAATATGCTGTATTTCACACAGTGCTATAATTAGCACATAGGTGACATAATATAGTTAATCACAAAAGGCCTGTTAATCATGAACTGATGAGCAAGTTGCTTTTTGACACCATCTAGTGGCGGAAAGGGAGAATGCAGCTGCATGAGCATTTAATATTAGATGGGTCAGCAAACCTAAACTTAAAAAAAGGACACATATGTCCTAATTTTGTCTATTCTAGCTATTAACAGCATTATAGAATGGACAACATATTATTTATTTATTTTTTTAAATAATAACCATCTTTAATTTTTAGCTATTAAACACAACAACAGTGACTTCCATTGCAGTTTGTTTACCTGCCTTGGAGAGGAGGGGCCTTATATGCATGTTTTAATTAACCAATCTTTCAGTTACTGAAACTTTTTTTTATTTTATTTTATACAAGGTTCTTTACCCTTTGACCAGGCAGCTAAAAAAGCAATAATTGAATCTACCACCTCAGCACAAAACCAAACATTGCAGAAAAAACAACTGGTACAACAGTTTCTATGTGAATACCAGCATTAATAAAAAAAAATAGTTGTATTGTAAAATGGCATATCAAATATGTTGTTTGCTTTGGTTAAAATCATGTCTGAATATTGAACTGCAGTTGCCTATTTTTAGTACTGAATATCTCTAGCACTGGGTAGAAGGACACTGGTGGGTAGGGTTTAATCTGAGTATTACTTTGCAGGGAGCAGTTCCCAGCCCCTGTGCGAGTTCCTGCATCTGATATTCTGAGTCTAATCTGTCGAGCCGTAAACGTGAGCCCTAAGAACCTGGTGAGTAACGTTGTGGGGCGATAGCTTGTGTGCACTGCTGCAGTCTTTAGTACACCCTCACATAACATCCACCTATCCATCAGTAATACCACTATTCTTTATATGCATTACAAATAAAAGATAATATTATGCCTATACAACATGTTTGCATTGTCTTTGCACCCACCATTGTTAAACACGCTCATTCTGCATTAGCTATTCCCTGCTTTCTCTATACCTCATCCACATTCTCTGACCATATCCTCACCCCATTTTCTCTTTTCCTAAACCCCCACACTCTTCTACTGCTACCACCACTGCCACTCTTCTACTGCTGCCACCACCATCTCACTTATTCCATACTCTGTCTATTCTTCTTCAGAGTTGGCAGGGAGAGGATTCTCTGAAGCTGCTTTTCCTACCAAGAATTCAAAGGAATGTATTGGATATCCTGGAGGCCACAATCATAACGTGAGGAATAAATCCAGACCAATATCTCCACTTTTTGTGTTCATGCCAGAGATCAATAGAATTGTCTCGTATATTGTTTCTCCCTGATCTTGCATGCATAAAACCCCTATGTCTTGTAACAATGATATCGTCCTGTGGGTGATTCCCATTCACGTTTCTTGACTCTCCATGCCATATTCCCTATTTCACATTTTCCTGCATGCCACTGTTTGTACAACATCCAAGCTATAGTCACTGGTAACTTTACCTGAGATCCCCCGCCCCCCCCCCCCCCCCCCCCCTTGTCACACAGGTGTGGGCCTCGACTCCTACCATTCTCTGCAGTAATCTGCAGATTATTTCCGCAGCTTCTCAGCTCCTGGGCTGCAGTGAGAGGGGCAGGTGGGATCCCGTCAGGACATGAGAAACCTTATAGGTAAGTACCGAGAGCTGCAACTGTATTTACAACTTACACCATAAAATCAAGTTTAATGGAAATGAATTCACTCCGCACTCCATGGTATCTCTACTAAAATCGTGATATTGGTGACGAAAACAAACAATCATTTACATATTTTCAATCACAATTTAGCTAGGCTGGATCAGCCCTTGTGGATATTCATGCTCATTATCTGTCAGGAGGAGGATCTGAGTCACTACTGCAGCAGCTTTGACTTGATACTACACAGATTTAGACTGAATGGCAGCTTGAAACCAAGTTTAGATTGATGATCTTCCTTTTCATGGGTGAGCTGCATTTGTGGTTCCTAATATGTAAATTTGGTAAAACATATATCACTAACCATACGTTTCTGTCCGTTTGGAACAATTCAATCTACCCCCGGACGTCTACAACCAATGGCCGAATTATAAAGGAACTAAAATAATACACAACCTTTGTTTACTTATACGTTTATATACTATTTTGTAGGCCACCTCTTTTCTTCTTGTTAACCAGCCTAGAAATTTGAAAGCTGATTGTCAGTAGATCCTGTGCTGTCCGCATCTGTATGAAATGTTCCTGCTTACTTTATAAGGCATGTCAACCAAATTGAGCGATGGTATGCCAACAGTCCAGGATTTCAGCCTCTCTCTGCATGAGCTCAGGTAGATTAGTCCGAATGAAACAGAGTCACTGCGGTAAGATTAAGACGAGACAAATAGAATAGAGAGATTTAAATGCTGGACTGTTGGCAGCTCTTTTAGCACTGAATTGCACACCACTTGAACACAGTATATAAAAGATTACTGTATATGTCTATTTATTTATTTTACTATAACATTTTACCCAAGTCAGTTCTTCAAAAAAGCTACATTATACTGCAGGGGCCCCTCAAATCCTCTTTCGCTGATGTTACTTGAGTACTGTAGTTGCCGATTTTGATTATAGAAAAATAATTAATTTACAAGTTCAGGAAACCTCAGAATCCATGCAATTAGTTGTTTGTGTGGCTATATTATTATTATTATTATTATTATTATCTTGTATTTGTATCGCGCCAACATATTCTGCAGCGTTGTACAGGGGATAAGAACAGTGAAGGACCCTGTTTTGAGCTTAGAATCTTAGCAGAAAGTGCTTTATCCCAAAGTACCGTACAAGACTGTAAACTCGCTACTCACAATCTAAAGGGCAGAGAACTGGGAAGAGTATCAAATAAGGAATAGCAAGGGTCAGGAAGAAAGTGAAAGCTAGAAAGAGTTTTATTTTAGAGGCAGAGGGGAGGGATCTGAGGTGAAAGACTACTACGCTGGCTGACCCCTAGTGTTGAGATGATATATATGCAAGTAGGAAGTCAGGTGTTTTCCATGGCTCTATAAATTTAATCTGAATTGGGGTGAGTGGGCAGCATTCTGGTGTGCATGCAGCTCTGAGAATCTCACAGATGTAACAGGCCTTGGAGCAGAGTGAATTTGCACTGAAAGAAATAGAAAGCATGGATTGGAAGACATACAGTACAGGAAGATAGGGGAGTTAGAGAGGAATGGGAGAGAGACCTTAGAATGAAGGTATGTGAGGAGGGGGAGGAGAGCTGAGATAATTTTGCCAGCCATAAATTGGGAAAGGATGGGGGAAGGTGGAGACAGCAAAGAAGGGTATAGGAAACAGTTAGAAATTGAAAACAAACAGTTAGAAATATTTATATCTGCCAAGATATAGTAAATTGCATACAGTAGTGATATTAATAAACATATTGGCTCCAGGGATGGCACAGTTTCCATAAGCAGGTTTGCCTATTGCCTGGCTTTGCATTGTGTTTGAACATATCTGATTTTATTGGAATACAAAGTAAAATGGATGCTCCAGAAATCAATACATGTGATTATCCTTTTGTGATGATTCCAAAAGATAAAAAAGTGCAAAGTAATCTCTTAAAGGGCTAATGATATTACATAGAAAATGTGAATAAATATAAATGTTTACGTTAAATACATAAAATTACGCCATTCTTTACCACAACTTCTAAAGAATAAGCATGTCTTTTTTTTATTTTATATATAGAGATATAGATACACATGCACACATACACACGCACGCCGGATTGAACTTTTATGTAGGTAAAGAGACCCATCCCACCCAAAGGGGTCATAATCTGTGATGCCACTTCTGTTTGACTTCAGCATATGCAATAGATAATGGCCAGTTGCCCTCCCATACATTATTTTTTTTATTTTGTATTAATTTGTTTGGATAAGAGAGATGCTCCTCTTTTATGTTGTTCAGATCATATTTAATGTGTGTTTCAAAAATAACCATGAGAAAATGATGCAGGCTTGTTTTTTTATGCTGTTCATGGCAGACTTGCTGTTTTGGCGTTTGGCTTCATACCTAGATAAGTAGACGAATTAATGGTGGATATACAGATAACGGAGGGTGTTTGCCTCAATTATGTCTTCTGTATCTTTAGACTTCGACTTCAAATATTTAATTCCACACGTACTTGCACAGGACGTGTTGCTGTACTCTATGTATACATTTATATGTATTCTGTTTTGTGGCACAGCTCCCTCCGTGGATCAGTATACCGGGTTCTGGAGAGATGGGTGTCGGTGTGTGGGGCTTCCTCGGGTATCATGCAGGGTCCAGCTCATCATTCAGACATCTTATTGGCGCACATGCTGAGTGACATCACCACTACCACAGAATCACTGAAGGTAAGGAGGTGTCTCCCCCCCATCTTCCATCTTTAGTATTCATCTACATTATCCCTCTTCTCTGTTTTCTTCTCTTTCTCTTCTCTTTTACTCTTAAATTTAACTCTTGATATTAGCCAGGAGACCCACGCAGTCATTCATGTATTTAAAGGGTTTGCACAAAGGTTGCGCACATGGTCTATTGTAAAACTATAGGATATATTAAGAAAGATGAAATTAATAGTGATATGTGTAACTTGTCTGTCATTCTGCAGTTCTTTATGCTTAACTTTATTATATTCCTTAATACATGTGAAGGTTTTTGTTGTATCATTCTCTGTTCTTTATTCTGAGCTATACATGTTAAAAGGACACAGACATATCTGTTTTCTTTGTTGCATCAAATAGAGGGTATTAAATATTAAATGTGATTTTAAAATCCAGGATCCTTCCATATCCCTGTAGCTCTTGGCCAAGGAGTCGTAGAGAGTTAAGTATGTTTTCTGCATTCCCTGTTCGTTTCAGTGAGGCTTTAAATATGTTTTACTTTTTTTATTTGACTCTGATCCCCCACTTTTTTTTTCTTTACCCGGACATCTTCACTTTCTCTGAACCCCCCCCCCCCCCCCCCAACACTTTTCTCTTTTTCTCCTTGTAATGTACTTTTAAAAAAACAATATATACCTTGCTAGTGTTCTGTTCAAATAGGTGTCTTCTGTTCTTCCATTATTTTCTACCATTTTCTTTTAATATTTTCTTAAAATGTATAAAGCTAGTTTTTTACAAGTAAAAGGTAGGTCTAGAGAATGCCCTTGAGAAACAGTCACCAGGATATTCACAGTGTTACTGGTCTGAGCCGGTCTGCCGCAGTAGAATGGATGAAGCCAGGAACAGAGCTTTCTGGAGACACACCATATGCTTGTACTAGGTGATAGATCTTAAAGAGCTCTCCAAATTCCTATTGTTTGACCTTGAGGCTGCGTGGAAAAATCTAGATGTATATAGAGCCATTAGTACCCTTTTAGGTTTTAGAAAGTATGCATCCAAATCCCCCTGAACCTGGCGACTCTTGGCATCAACACTAGGAACAATGGACACGTTAAGTAGGGTTTCTCTCTGACAGGTTGTGCACCCCCTGATCTAGATGATCCAATAGTATAAAGCCCCCAGCTGGGGATGAGCAAAGCTTAAAGGTTAAAAGAAGTGTCATTTTTTTTTCTACTAGTTTGAATAACCTGATAATCAGCAACATGTTATTTGAAGATGTTTAACAATATGCCGCTTTCAATGTTTTACTATTGGGTTAAATTTTGTTTTACCGTGGAAACCATTGTTTGTTTGTTTGTCTGTGTGTTTTTTTTTTTTTTTTATCTTTTGTCTCCAACAAAATTTCTCACCTGTGAGGGAACATTAAAGGGCCAGTTACTTCAGTACAACTTGGAGCACACCACTGTAAAGTACTACAAAAACATGTTGAAATACTTTTTGAATTTTTGAAATAAGTGCCTTTTTCACAAAAATCATAAATTAAGTGTCTGTTTACATGAGTCACTGGCAGTGCCCGCAGACAGGAAAGTGGGGGGGGGCGGAGCAAGAGGGGAAAAGTGTGTGGGGAGACCCGGGGCAAGGTGACGCGGGGCGAGGAGACGGCGGGGGGAGGAAAGATCCGCGGGGGGTGGGTTGTGGGGAAGAGCCATGGGGGTGGACAAAAATATTATCCCGTTATGATGGGCAAACGGCTAGTGTCATATATTCAGTACCAGTTTTTATGGATATTTAGCCCTCAATATTTGATTTCAGATCCCATATAAAGTAGATCTGTAACGTAGAAAGACAACCCCATGCAGGTGAGAGCCCTACAAACACACTTGCTCTGTCATTATTGTTACATTGGCTACTAAACTTCTGTTCTTGTGAAGAATTGTTTTTTTAGGGTAGTGTGTATCCTTTTAAACTGAAAAAAATGTTGAATTATTTACAAAGATGAGACTTAGCTGCTGGTATCCACACACTATAATAACATTGGGGGAGGTGTCTTTGTCTAGCAAGCAGTTCTACATATTGAGATGAGAGAATGGAAGGGTCCTTCATTGGCTGGGGGCCTACTGTGTCAATTTCCTTTGGCAATAAGATTTTACTGTGGGGTAGCCTGTTTATAAACCCATTTAGACCTGTATATATGTGGGTTCCCTGGTGGTCAAGTGGTTAGGATGTAGTGCTTTCACCACTGTGACTTGGGTTTGATTCCACTAAGGGAACCAAAGGGTCACACCACCCTGAAGCCAAGCAGGGTTGGGCCTGGTCAGTACTTTGATTGGATATATAAACATTTTACATAGACATTAATCTGATTGGCTCACCACTCTAACCTTTGCACAGCTGGTCTCTACTGAATTGTCCCAAAGAGTTATAAGGGTAGGGATGACCGGAGGTGTCCTAATGGTCTGCAAATGCTGCCTGGCAGATGTGCTAATACAAACAGCCAGCAGAGGGCGCATAGTGCAGTGAGATTTGTGCAGTTGCTAGAAAGTTTTTTTTTTTTAAATAAACAATTTATGGTCGCCATGGCAGTCCAGCCCTTTAAGAAGGCGGTGTGCTAAATACGGGGCTTGAGTGATCCTTTTATTTATTTAATCAATTTTTTTCACAATATATCATGTATTTATAATATTTACAGCATGCCCTTTTATGTGCATAATAGCAAATGTGGGACGATAGTGTCCATTTCAACATGCTGTGAAAGTTTAGAGACCCATTAATAGCTTATAATTAAATGAAAAGCACAGAAATGCAGTGGCTCATCATAACAGACATAATTTTTTTTATAAACTTTATATTATGTATCATTTTTTTATTTGTAAAATGAGACCTCTTCATTGCCTCTTACTTTATGGAGCTTGTACTCTAAAGGGTAATACATGCGCACAGAGACACCAACAACATTATATATTCTCTAAGTTGTCCTCTTCCCCAATAGAATAACTCCATGGTATAACTTTGGGATTATAGAGTTCTCTTCTCGTATATGAAAGCAGTCAGAACTGTAAGCCAATATCTGCTGAAATATTGTTATACACTTAAATATATGAAACCAACAAGCAAAAACTGTTATAAAACATACATAACCCTAAAACAGGGTTGGGCCAGTGCGGGCCTGGAGGGCCAAACACAGGCCTGGATTTGGGGATATCCTTGCCATGTACAGGCAAGACCATTGCTTTAGTCATCCTGACTGACTCACCTGTGCACAGAATCCTCAAATACAGGCCTGTGTGTGGGCTTCTAGGACCGACCTTGCCCTTCCTTGCCCTAAAGCATATAATTGTATGTACCAAGTTCGTTTTTCCATGTTTCTGACGGCAATAAAATGTGAAACCTTGCAATGCATTTTGCCACACATTGCGAGCCTCTCCCCCCTCTACTTTATGGTCCTTGCGATGCCCTCCTTCGGCATGCTCAAGTCCGTAACTTTGTCACTCATGACGGGCCTCGCAATGATCACCTTTGGCATACTGAAGTCTGTAATTTTGTCACTCATGACGGGCCTCACGATGAGCGCCTTTGGCGCTCATTGCGGGTCTCTACCCACCCACCTCTGTGTCTCAGGAGGAGGCAGGGAGCCCATAAGTGAGGTTGGTAGATAATTTTCTATTCAATTGGTGTGTCTTGGCGGCCTCCCAACGGCTTCTGAGTTACGGACTTGAAAACAAAATGGCGCCTTTTTTTATATTCAAGTAACTCGGAAACCGATCAGAGCCTCTTTTGCTAGCCTTTGGTGATCATTGCGAGCCTTAGCCCCCCACCCCACCCTCCCCCACCTTACGGACCCACATATTTTGTGGTCTTCAGTACAAATGTTCAGCCTGGGCTCCCAGGAGGTTCCTACCCATGTATATGTGTCTTTGTTAATCTTACTATCAATTGAGAAGTGAGAGCTTCAGGGTGGGGTAGGCTTGATTTGCAGTGTATTCAACAAAAATAGAGAAGGCTTCTCCAGGCCTGTCAGTGGGAGTTTCAGGAGATACCATCTGTTTACTACAAATCTCTTCCTCCTATTCTTCACTCTGTTTTATATCCATTCAACCACCTCCCTGTTTAATTACATACAATGCATCTTGTTAATTATGTCATTGTGGTCAAAGCATTGGTACAATATAGGGAATAATGTACCCCCAACTGTAAATAATAAGCATTATTTGAAGAAGTGATCTGCATGCAAGGAATGAATGAATGCAGGGTCGTAAATATGTGCTTAACCATACAACTGGAGTTCAAGAAAAACGATATCACTGGTTTGTCAAGAACATTCCAAGTTAACAATATTAGTAGCTATGTAAGCTATAGACGTAAAACATTTTTTTGAGAAACCCTGCATTTTTGAAGAATCTGTTATCAAAGTATAGAATTCCATCTGTGTTTGTTATATCCCAATCTGAAAACTGGACGATGGGGGGGTGTTTGCAGTAGTGCAGAGCCATTGTTTGATAACTCGACTGGCCCAGTAGCAGACCACTTTCATCATTCAGCAGCACAACCATAGCTCTCCAGAAATGTAACCCCCCACCCCAACAACTTCCTCCATCATGGACCCAACAAGGGTACTGCAGAGTCATCGACCTTTATTTTTCTCTTATTAAAAACTACCTGTATGACTTTTTTTCTCTTCATTAATTTATGCTCTTAGACTTACAGCTTTCAAACATATATTTGTTTTCTCATTGTGCAGTGTAATGAATCCCGTAAGCCTTATGGCTCACCACTGTAGTCTAATACCAAGGAGATTGTTCTTAGAATGTAAAAAGTAAAACAATACAGCCTCTAATTTATTAACTATTCTATGCTATTGTGATGTTCTCTTGGTTTGCCCCATGTGAATGGATCTTCAATGTGGATAAGGTTAGAGTTGCTTCTGTTGAAAGCTTGTATTCCTTAGTGCTAGCACTGAAAAAATTAGCATTATCAATTCTATTTTTTTTTAATTATTTTTTTAAAGGATACACTGTAATTATACAGCTTTAATTGGTTTTCTAAATATTTTTTTAAACTTACAATGGATTTGTATGTCAATACTTCAGCTAATAATAAATGGTCTCCTAGATCTCATCTAGCTTTGTCAATCCTTTACTGCTGAAGTATTTCATATGGTGCAAATATTTATATAATTAAGTAAGAAGATAGATCCATACATAATGTTTATTTTTTAATGAATATTGTATTCATGCTAATGTTAAATTGGTTTTTAGCTCTAAATTATAATATGGATTTTTAATGGATATTTTACCAATAATAACTTTTTGTGGTACATACATCCTTTTCATATAGAAGGATTAGTATAATATGCATCTTTCCAAAACTGGACATGTTATATAGGTTACAGGTCATAAAGTCATTTGAGGGGCACGTTATGCATTACAGTACACACAAAATATGACCAATAGGTGATAACATGCTGCGTAGATAGCCAAATTCTATACAAAATGTATGTATGTATATATATATATATATATATATATATATATATATATATATATATATATATATATATATATATATATATATATATATATATATATATATATACATACACACACACACACACGTCATTTTTAGTGGCATAAGGTAGGTTTAATAATACAATAGCAGTGTTGAGTCTGATTATTGGATTAGAATTAATTTAATGAACCTTAATACTGATACTAAGTGCTGTAGTTATATATTCTTTATACTACACAATCTATTCTATATTTTGGTAGCAGAAACCTAGAGACCTTTTCTTCACAATTTCATAAGCAAAAAAAGGCTGTTCAAAGGAAAGTGGCAAAAATGGTATATAGAGTAAAATAAGTAACTATAACAAAAAGAGAGAGAAAAATACTTAATTTTGGGCTGACAGATTCTTTTTTAATGCACCAAATAATTCTTCTATGTTAAAGAAAATGTGCAGTTTCAAAATCATTGTACTTTACATTGTATTTTATTAAATAAGGGAACAGTTTACTTTGGACTCTTATATGCTGCTAACAACCACCAACATACCCAGTCATAAAAATAAGCAAGTTTTGCTAGTAATTCATTAGAGTTTAGGTAACCACACACTGCTCTGTACCTAGCCCAGTGGTGTGTTTCGATGTAGGCTCACGAGACCTGGACCTAGGAGGCTGCCTTAAGATGCCGGCCTGGTACCATAGACTAATGGTTGCATAGGAATGCCTTTTTCCAGTGACATCTCAGTCTGTAAATGTCCCTAACAATTTCTGATACTCAAATACTCCTAAACCTATGATTTTTGGATATAGGAGAAGTAATAATGGGGCTGTGGGTACACTCAAGTGAATGCGGGCTGGGGGACACATAAGCAGAGAACCTAAATACACCCTTTTTTTCTTACCACCTTCATACCATCTCATCTAATTCAATCTGTCTGCAGATGTCTGGATTTGTGCAGCTTGGTGCAAAGAAGCAGAAAGTATCTGAGATTGGGGACAGTGACTTCCAGAATCACAGAAAGAGAGAGGTCAATGCGAATAGTGAGCTGTGTGTGGCAGCCCTGAGAGGTGAGCTTCACCCCTTATAAGGGGGCAACAGACTGTTTTCTATATATATCTGTCATATTAAATATGTTTTTTCTTTCCCAGGTCTGTGTTGCATAGTTCTTCACTGTGGCTCATTAATCAAAGAAGATACTCATCGGGTAAGTTACTATTATATATTTGTCCCCTACACACTCTTTATTTGGCCACTGTAATTTCAGGAAATACATTTGTTTATCAAGTATGCACCAAATTAATAATATAAGTACGTCTTTAAGCCATGGGCATAAGGTATCTTTTGGTAAAAGCAGAGTTTTTGAACAATTTTTTTTTTTTTATGCGTACAAGAATCGATTTTGTGTTTTTTTCAGCACATTCTTATAGCTGGATAATGATGTGTATGTGTTTGTAGGTAGAAGTCTAAAGCATTTGTTGGATAACAGGATAAGATTGAAATTGACACTACACTCCTTCTCTCTCACTAGCCCAGAACCAGACACCTTGCATCGATCACTGCAACCATAGCTTTTCATAAATATAAACAACTTCTGACACACACAACTTCCAGCAGTGTATTATGGATCCCTCCTGGGCCCAGCAGAGGCATCAACATTTTATTTTTCTAAGTAAAAACTAGCTGCGTGATATTTTCCTGCTAATGCTCTTAGTTAGGCTCAAGGTTTTCAAACAGCCATGAATGTGCCAAACATAAAAATAACTTGAGATAACACCTATGGAAAACCAAACAAAATAAACGTATTTATATAAACCACTACAATGCTGCAATATATGAAATTAATGACATTGGTCTCTAGGGGTCAAAATTAGCCTGATCTATTTTGTGAAAGAGTTATCGGGGCCACAACGGTGATTCACAGTAGCCCCACTGAAAACTAATAAGACATTAGATATAGTAGAATTCACGAAAATAAGGAGCTTTGAGAGTGGAGAAAAAGAGTACCATGATCCCCTGAGGGGATACCTCCTATCTGGAACGCATATAGCCCCACAAGCTGAGGTCCCGAACGGTATCATGAAAGTGTTGAACCCAGCTAACAACCATATTATATTAAATTGCTGCGGATTTGAGATCCGGGCTCGCAAATGGAGGTCGCAAGTTACGTTGCTATTCAATTGCCTTCCGTTTGCGGGCCCCGGTCAAGTTACGTGCTACGAGCTGCGATTTATTGCGATCCTTAAAATTGCAAGTTGCTTCCCTCCAAGCCAGTGATCTTTCACCGCCGCAAGATTTGCTGATGCTAAAATCACAAATCAAACCACAGGTTACTGGTACCAAGGAGGTCTATGCAAATATGAATTCAGTACAGCACTGTAAATGATAGGAAACACAATTCTTGGCATTAGAATTAAAAGCACAACATTATCAAGCTTGCACATCGCCAAAATAAAATACTTTATTTAATGTTTATTTTCCGTCCAAAGTCCTAGGGGCTTCAAGCTCCAATCCTGTATGACTTTGGAATCCAACCTCCATTTTTTTCAAAGTCATACAGGCTTAAATAACGAGTTACAGGCTTGGAGGTCATTCAAGCCCGTAGGACTTCTGTCAGAAATTAAACATGAAATAAAGTATTATATTTTGGCGATGTGTGAGCTTGAGCATGTTGTGCTTTTAATGCTAAGGTCACCAGTTGTGTTCCCAATCATTTACAGTGCTGTATTGAATTTATATTTGCTTTTAAAGTGCTCCGATTTTTCGGGCTTGAACCACGAGTTACGGGCTTGCGTCCGCGATCATGTTCAAGCATGCAAATGCTACTGCTGAGAGCATGGTTTCTGATTCTCGCGACCGGCGCCTAACTTGCAGGGCCGGCCAATTGAATAGCAGAGTAAAAGTAGATCTACTGGAGCTACTCGTTCGCAGGAAATCGACTACATATGATCGAGTTGCGGTCCCGAATTAAATTAGGCTGATGGACATCAGAAGAATCACAAAAGGCTGAAAGGCCAAAACAATATGTAGACCAGCACAGTGCCTAATACATGGAAAGAGTAGCACTATGATCCCTCCTATCGGGAAGGCATATAGCCCCACAAGCTTGATGAAATCTCTAACAGTGTAATGAACGACTTATAAAGAACAAATCTCCTCCAGCAGCGTATTAATTGGTATAATCAATAGTATCCTTAATTAAACACTTAACGCCATTAAGCCACATACTGTTGTTGTTGTGCAATTCTTGGTAACACGAATGTGTATATAACGCAAAACAAAATTGCATAGATGTGAGTGATAATACAGGAGAGCTAAAACATAGCAGAGTTGTTCTAGAATCCATTAATACATATTTCTGTCCAGTGTATACTTTTTTTCTTCTTCAGTTTATTCATGCTAAGCACCTGGATAAATATTTATGTCCAGTGGTTAGGATTCAGTGCTTTCACTGCTGCGACCTGAGTTAGATTCCAGTCAGGGAACCAAGAGGTTACACCACCCTGAAGCTGAGCAGGGTTGGGCCTAGTCGGTACTTGAATGGGAGACCACCTAGGAATACCAGGAACTGTATGCTGTGGCCCACTGGAGAAGGAACAGGCAGCCAACTCCAGTGTCTCTACCATGAAAACCAAGTGGATCAGCATGGTGTGTTGTGGTCTGAGGTGACTGAGAGTCGGACACGAGTGAGCAACGCAAACACACACACACACCAGATAAAACAGTGTGTTCTCTTACCAGTGAATTTAAAGGAAGTGTAAACAAGAACTCATGGAACCTGTTAGTTGTGTCTGGCCTACCTTTAGCTTAATGGGAACGCCATCACAATGTATTGTTGCAGTCCAAGATTTGTAAATTAAACCTAAAGCTATAAGGCAATGTCCTACTTTTTCTTCATTCCCCTGAGAAAGTATGGAGCACAATCCTCTCTGGATGTGACTAGTGGAGCTAACATTTAGACTTGGCTTTCTGTCTCGCATCTTTGGGTTGAGTATACCATAACAGTGCTTGTGCAGCATTGTTGAAAGCTCATTTTTATTGGTTGCTTTTGTTGATCCCATTGAAATAAAAGTTAATTAGCATATTTTTAATAGGTTCCAGGTTAGCCGGTTTAGGTTCCAGGTTAGCAATATGTTGTTTTATGAATTAGAATTGATAACAGTCTTAATGTATTTAGCAAAAAGAAACTAAGTTGTAACATCATGGTGCACTTTTACAACAGCGTTAAATGTCTTCCGCGATTGCCAGAACAGATATGATAGTCCTTATAAGCTGCCTAAATGCTCTATTTATTTTTTTTGTTCAATTGCAAGCCCGCAGATTACGTTATACAGGGGCGTATGTCAGCAGACTTGAGAATTGCTACAATTACAGAGCCATTCAATTGAACAAGCCCGCAATTTACGGGCCAAAAGCCAAAACCGTAAACCATGCAATCCCAAGTAGCATTTCAGAGTGTGGTCAATCAAGCATACTGATTTAGAAACGGCCAATAATAATTGAGATCGTCATCATAATGTCAGGTTACACATCAATCATTTACCATTTAGAGGTCCCATATGCGATCGGACTCGCAATGTACAAAATAATAAAAATGAATGGCGATACTGTTCTAGTCCATGTGGGTGGCCTGATATATCAATCACAGTAATCAATGAGTTAATACATAACACAGAAATAAAACGTTAAACAAATTCTATTGAAGATTTGCGTGCTTGAGACTGTAGTGCAGTATTGTTTTTTTAATTTGCATTTACAGTGCTACGATCAGGTGTTTAACCCCCTTGCGAGTCCTATCTGGTACTCGTAGGATTTTGTTCTACATTTGCGGGTTTGGGGAATTGTAGCAATTGAATAGCGATTTGCGTTCTTGGAGATTGTAACACTTACAGGCTTGAAAGATCAAAGGCTTAGTAAGTTACAATCCGCATGGATTTTCAGCCTGTAACCGGTAGATCATTTGATGGTAGCTAAAAGACGCCAATTGAATAGCAAATTAGTTTACGGTCTCCGGTAACCAACAATTTCTCAATTGAATAGGGGCCTAAGTCTGTTTTTAAAGTCAAGTGATTTCAGTGGTCCTTTTAAAGTGACACTGTAGTGGTGAAATATGCTATTCCCCTTTAAATGTATATGTTACATTTAGCATAATGAACGTTCCTTTATTCCAATTAGCAAGCTTTGATTTTCCATATTGCATCTTGTAATGCAAACGCAGCCAGCAACATATTGGTGATCCATGTGGTATAGATGCTAGTACATAAGCCATCACCATTTAACCACATGGACGAGTAGCAAATTTATGGTCATACTTTGTGGATTAGAAAAGATGGGAGGAGGCAGAGAGGTCAACATGGCTGCCACCAAGAAAAGAGTAGTGAAGGTAAAAAATAGTAATAACTCAGAACTGTAAATTCATTGGGCTAATAAGGCTTTAATTATGATAGATACAACTTTGATTTTAGGGTTATGGTTTGTGTTGCCATTGTAGTTTCCCTTTAATAATGTACTGCTGTGAGGAGCCAGTGTACTAAAGTGAACATTGTGATTGAGATGGGATTGTTTTGTTATGGGGCTCCTAGTGTAAATGAGATCTGACTGGCTTCATTGTGGGTGAGTTTACAACATAAAAGTGTTTTGCTTTAGCACTCTGGCTCCTGTATTATTTCATGCGTGACATTTCTGACATATGTAATGTCTCATTTGATCTCTCTCTTCCAGAGACTCCAGGAGCTGTCCATCCCACTCCTCATCCGTCTCCAGCAGGGCTCGGACAACTGGTTGGGTCCATATGTCAGTGGTATCTGTAGAAAGGAGCTTTACAGACTACTTCTCTGTCTGATGTTGACACCAAGCCCCCGACTTCCAGCTCCTCTACACTGTGCTGTCCGAATCTTCAGGGGCGGGGTTACCGAGGAAAGCTTGCCGGTGAGACTTGTGTTTCTGTTTAAAAGCGGCTTCTAAATGCCTTACTATCACTGTCCACATCTGATATCTTATTCAGTATGTACATCCGAGTGCGACTTCTGTAGCCTTCCTATTATCTTCCAAACACAAGCTGGTTTGTGCCATTGCTCGGTTTCATTTATGTTGTATTTCATGGGTGCTCAAAATACCACTGCAGTTCAAAAAGCTTGATAACGTATCAAGTTAACAATATTAACATCTGTGTAAATCATGGGCAGAAAAACATTTTTTTGGGGGGAAGATCTGAATTATGAGTAAAAGTATCCATTTTGTGTTCACATCACTTCCTCAGACCCGAATCATAAGGGTGTGTGTTTTGGCTGTTCATGGATAGAGGAGTGGGGAAGGAGGGAACAGAGAGCCTTTGTTAAGATAACTCGGTAAGATTTCTATAGACCCCACCACCCCTCCCCCTCACTGGCCTACAATTAGACTCCTTGCTTCCGGAAATGCAAACATATCACCCTAGAAATGTAAACACCCTTCACACAACTTCCAACTAATTATCATGGATTCCCCCAGGGCCCAGAAGAGTTATTAACAATGTTCTTATTCAATTCTAGCTGTATGACATTTTTCCTGCTTAAATATGCTCCTAGTCAGAGAAAAAAAATATGTTTTTTTATTTCACTGTGCAGTGGCTCTTATTTCTGCATTAGTAAACCAAATAAAAAATAACCTTTTCTATAAAACTGCATTTATACTCACAACTTGCATAGTTGCTAACGTTATCAGTTTTGTTTTATGCATAAATCACTAATGTAACAGAAGTCCTTAAAAATGACACAGTGGAGGTTCCAAGTATGGTATCATTGTAAACTCTTGGTAATAACAAGTTCCTTATCACATATAATAGTTGTCAAACTGCGAGATGTCATTACGCTTTGCGAAGTGCCTACGACTTAGGCAGTCGCCCATCGCTTCCGAGCCTCGCTAAGCGAGCCGTTAACGCGTAGGACTTAGCCGATGAGCGCCAAAGACGCTCATCGCTACGAGGCGAGCCGTTAAACCGTAGCACTTAGCAGATGCGAGGCGAGCCGTTAAAATATGAGACGCGGGACTTAGAGAAAAAAAAAAGATACGAGACGCAACAATTTACGAGATTAGCGGCCGAACAAAAATCCTGAGAAACACACTAAATACACCCCAAAAAAATTACAAAAACATCACAGACCGCATGGGGCAACAGCCAGGACGTCTGGGAGTGAAGTGGAACGCGAATTTAACTTGATTTAGACTATTTTCGGCACATGAAAATAAACTAAGCGAGGAAAACAATGGCAACCGAAAAAAATTGAAACAAGGCTACACGACTCCGGACCGCGCAAAACACTGCAATACGCATAGCACTTACATACACACCTACAAGATACACTATTACAAAAGCCGGAAAATGCTCACGAGACACGTACCACATTAATAACATTAAGACTATACAATGTCGATTTACACAATGAACCAACGGCTTTACCTTGCGCACGCAGCCTATATAGAATGCACAGTTCAAACATTCATTACACTTTATAAGCAGGGCACTAACACTCACAATATATTCTATGCAGACGCAAAATACAAACAGATTGTTAGCTCTTCAGCCTTTTGCTCGCTGCATATATCAATTACAAATAAAGTATATTAATTTATTGCATAAATAATTCTTACTTAAGTAATAATTAATGATGTATTCAATTAATTAATTAACTTCATATACGTAGAAATATATCTCTCTCTGAGGACCAAAAGTACACGACAGGAGAGGCTCGCAATGAGCGCCTTTGGTGCTCATTGCGAGGCATGCGATGAGTGCCAAAGGCGCTCGGCACGGCCTCGCAATAAGCGCCAAAGGTCCTCACAGTACAAAACGGTTTATTATTATTATATATATTATATTATTATTATATATTATTATATAATTATGTCCCAAACAGCATTCCCATGGCTTCAAATTTTATTGCCCCGTCATTTTTGACAGGCAAGTCGCTAGTAATGAAATAATTAAAAAATGTTTTGTTAAGGAGCAATTATTACATTTAATTATTGATCAGCCATTCCACTGTTATCTGTGCAGTTTTCTTGGTTTAGGCATGTCGGATCTATCCTGTTATGGTGTCAGGACAGCTCCGCCGCTGCAGTGCGGCCTCCAACTGCTAAGATGCCACTGCCAATATTTTGCAGCGCTGCTAATATGTGAGAGAAGTTCTAAGCTTATAATGTTAGCCTAACCCTCACCCTAACAGTTTACTTAAGCCTTCACTCTGATATGGCACCGGAATATCGGCAGCGCCATCTACCGGATGTCACTGCCACTGCTGCTGCCTTGTGCTGCGCTACCATAAGAGGATAGGTCCGGCATGTCTCCTTGTGCAGCCAACTGAACTGAAAACAATACCTGAGGGGCTTATCAATAATTAAGTGCAATAATCTATCATTGATAAAGATGTTATTTTGTGGGTGGGTCAGAAAGGCTTGCTGACAGCTTAAAATGGCAAACTTTATTGTTCATTTACTGTAGGAAAAGTTTTTATTTATACTATATTTGTAGCCTCCCCTGTGTTGCTTTTTAAGCAGATTATTTACGTATAGAGCTGTAAACGAATCCTCTGCTTTCTTCTTTTCCCCAGGTCTCCTTGTTCTGCACGGAAGCTCTTGCGATTTGCCATGTTCTTATTCACCCCAGAGTCCCTTCTCTCCAGCGCCCGTTGCCAGCCCCCAGCCCCCGACCTCCTGTCCAGACAGGTGATGCCCCCATCCAGCGGCCTCCAGCTCCTCCACCTACATTTCCTGTTACTCCTATGACCAACCACCTTCCCACCAGGCTCCCAGCTCCTTCACTGACAAATGAAGCCCCTGCTGAACCCTCACCGCCTCCAGAAGAGACTTTTGGTGGGAAGTCCCGTCGTGCTGTGTTCATTCACTTTGATAAAGAGGAGGCGTCAGATGTGGAGATTTCTTTAGAAAGTGATTCAGATGATAGTGTTGTTATAGTGCCTGATGGTCTTTTCCCCAAAACTACACCAAAACCTGAGCCATCTCCCCCATCTGTTAAGCCTCCCGTGGAGGAACCTGTGGAGCCCCCAGCCCAACCTGTAGCCCCTATTCCCAGCACTGCCCCTCCTCCACCTGTGTGTGCCGGGCCTTCCCCTGCCCAACTTCCTCCACCTGAAATTACTCATCAGCAGCCCCCAGAAGGTAACATGACTGTAATTAACATCAACAGCAGTGATGATGAGGAGGGAGATGAGGAGGAAGATGAGGAGGAGGAGGAATATGATGAAGAAGAAGAAGATTATTATGATGAGGAGGGGGAGGATTTTGAGGAATTGGAAGAAGAGTATGATGATGATGAAGAAGGTTTAACGGAGGAAGAGGAGGAAGATCTTGATGACGAAGGAGAGGACGAGGAAGAAGAGGAGGAGGAGGGAGAGGAAGGAGGATTAATGCCTGAGGAGATGCAGATTGGTTGTGTTACAGAGGAGTTAGATGACATACCACAGCCAGTTATGCAGGAGCCAGAGATTGACGAAGGGCCACCTCAGCTGTCTCCTGTGCAGGGTGACGAGGGAGGTGACACAGAACTGTTAATGCTGGTGGAGAGTGAAGAAAAGGAGACATCAGGAGAGGAGCCACAGGACAGGATCAATGAGATAGAGGCCGCTCAAAGCCCCCCTCCACCTCCTGTTCTAACACCCCCGCCCCCTCCACAATTGCCCCCTGTAATTGAGGAGTGTACATTACCCCAGCCTGAACTAGTTATGGAACCTGAACCAGCTCCATCCATTGAGGAACCAGTGAAAGAGGAGGAAAAGGAGAGCGAACCAGATAAAGAAACCGAGAAGACTGAAGAGGTGGAGGTGAGCAAGAGGTTTAGAGGGAGGGATTGAGGTAGAAGACTGATTTATCCAAACTAAGTGACACTATTTGTGAATTATTAGAAATTGTATAATGGTCAACTTTTTTTTTTTTTTAATAATTTGTAACATCAAGTTGTCTTCTTTTCACAGGACGCTATTGCTGCTGATGCAGACACCATGTTAGCAGACTTTATTGACTGTCCTCCAGACGATGAAAAGCCTCCCGAGCCAAACACATGATTTCACTGTGCTCTTCCTCCGTAATCCCATATCATGTGACCTATGAATATGTAGAAGTAATTCCACAACTCATCCCATACATAACATGTTGGTACATAAAATCCCTAAACCACAGACAGTTATGACACATTACATGTTTCCTGTACCCTTATAACAAATACATGTGTCATATAAGCTGGCTATGACACAAAAACATAACATACATATATAAATATATGCCTCACATGCCCATGGCACATCATCTGACTCAGTGTGACAAACACACCATTCCACCATACAGATCATTCAAGCACAGCTGTAACAGTAAAATACATATATACCACACAATGTCAATAAAGAATCCTCTTCCCACAGACCCAGGTGTAACATATCATGGATCTGTTCATTCTATTTGATTATTTTGTTTTGTTGGAAGAAACATTTTTTTCAATAAAAGTTTAAAAAGAACAGTGTATGGTGCATCATTGTAACATTTTCAGAGGTGAAATGGTAACAAGGTCTAACTATACTTCACAGAGCACCAGTTGGTGACCAACTCCACCCCCCCCCCCCCCCCCCCAAAAAAAGTGTTTAGCCTAGTTTCCTGTACAATAAGAAGACTCCATGGTCCTAGTAGAGTGGTTCTTAGATCTTTCCTCAGGACCCACCAGACAGACCATGAGTTAGGTGAAACACTGAACCAAGGTGAGTCAACTAGTATTCAACAGATGGTGGAGCCTCAAATTGCTTCACATGTGTATTCACACAGTGTTGCATTCATCGCGACCTGCCTAGTGGGTCACTAGGAGAGGTTTGAGAAGCACTGTTCTAGTACACAACTATAAGACGAGCAGATGTAGGTTTTGATATGCATTGAACCTTTTCTTATCTGCGCCATGTTTTTTTGGTTTTGCTTTGAGTAATGAACACCCCATTTTTTTTTATTACGTTAACATATGGAGCTTGTGCAGTCTTTGAAAGTTGGGAGGTGTGCATGGGTCATGTCACTCTTAAAGGCACACTTTTTAGATATTTATTTTTGTTTTATATAAATGTTTTTTCTAGATGAATTAATTGTCCTCTTAAATGACGTGTACATTTTATGCTACAATTACTTTATAAATGGCCTCCTGAGTAACCAATTGTATTTCTAGAACTTCTCCCTTTCTTCCTGTTGTGCCTCAAGTCAGCTGCCATATTGTAAATATGTGACCAAAAGCACTGCTGGGGTGGGAGGAGCTTCACAGTACCGGGTCTCATGCTGTGAACACAAACCATGACACCTGAGCAGCATGGGACGCTGGAGTGTGAATTTCTTGCTATCTGGGCATTGCTTTAGGTTACAGCTGTTCAAGATGACAGCTCTCATGAGCGTGAACAGGAATAAAGGAGGGGACTCAAGAAGGTGACACTCTTGG